>JAODAL010068530.1:0-16761 GCA_025379985.1 Phyllomedusa bahiana
TTTAATAATTCTTGAATGCTGGATGTTAAAATTCACATTTCTTTTATTTCCTACAGTATTTTCTGTTTAAAATACATAGGTATCACTAATGTGATCTGCATTAATGAATCTAAACTATAAATCTGAACACATTTTCACTTTGTGTCTACAGCTCCTTCATAGGAAAATTTCTTTATTGGAACATCTACGGGGGTAGTTTGATCTTGTAGTTTTTTACCTTTTTCATAAGATGGGGGAAAAGAATGGAAGGTAGAAAATAGAAGGGATAGTTTAAATCTGAAACCCATGTTATAAGTGAGAAAGGGGTAGGTTTAAAGAAACCTGTCACATAGTTTTTTGCCCCCTTTCTGAGGACAGCACAGGCTGGTCAGATGCGTTTCCACGCTGTGCCCTTATTCTGTAAATGCGGGAAATTTTCGAGTATTTAATGCTTAAATCTGCCTTTTCACCCAAAAAAGAGTCATTCGAAAGTCAGTTTTTTAAACCCCGCCCCCCTGAGGTAGCCCCGCCCACCTAAAATGATAAACCTTTTACTTTGAATAGGTAGAAAAATTATGAATAAGCAAGGTGGCGGGCTACCCTTTTGGGGGGTGGGGGCTAAACCTGAAAAGAATAAGATTTGAGATTAAATGCTCTAAACTACGATCTTACAGAATAAGGGACACAACGCTGGAAACAGCGGTCTGATCTAGCTTGCGCTGTCCTAGCAAGGAGGAAAACCCCCCATGAGACAGGTTTCCCCTTTAATACGGCCCCCTCCCTTTCCCTAAAAGCTGTTTTGTTTGGATGTCAATTCTTTTCAAGAGGGACGCAGCTGGCTATTGAAACACGCAGCTGCTTTCCCCATGTGAACCCCGCTCCGTGTTCGGGCCAGCGGCAATGAGAATTCACTGCTAATTGTTAGACCCGTTTTGGGGCCCGACAGAGCAGACCCAAAGGACCCCTTAAGCGTTGAAAACACGGGGGGAAAAACTCCGTGTGAACAAGCCCTTATACCAGTTTCCCAAATATTTAAACAAAAACAATTGAATGTAAAAATTAAATAACCAGAAAGCCGTATGTTTCACAGAAAAAGACTAACAAATGAATAAAGTAACTGAGCCTGAGTAACAGCGTTTAAATCTGCCTGTACTAAAAATAAATATGAATATGTGCCTGATCAGGAAGGGAATAACCGACCTGGTGAGAAGCTGGTTAAATGTTTTTTCTTGCTGGGTTGATTTGCTGTCTTACTAGATTCTTTTTAAGGGCATAACATTTCAGCATGCTATATTGATTAAAACATCAGAGATGACGCCTACATTATAGCATTTGCACTGTAATTATTTATTTATTGTCTCTTTTTGCTGGTAAACACTGTACTCTAATAGGATTTGGAATGCTTGTAAATGATTGTATTCCTCGGGAACAGAAAATATTTCTAAAATATAATCAAAACTCTCTTTGAGCCAAAAGGAATGACTTGCTTGGCTGTAGACTGTTTACCACAGGCCAAGAAGATACGGCTAGCCATAACCCATCTGTCAGCTTACATTAATTTCCTGTTTTGTGAAAATAAGCTCTTATTTTCAGTGTGGCTACACAGGTTTAATATCTAGAAAGAGCAAGCGGCATCAACATCACAACAAGGTCTCCTCTCTACACATTTCTTAAACTGCAATTTCCATTGATAATAGACGTCATTCAAAGTATTGTAAATGAAAATTATTTTGACATCTGTAAGTAATCTGCTTGTAAGGTTATCATTAAACTAGTTACTAGAACAGATTTTAAATCTATGCCTTTGCAAAGGGATGTAAAAGTTATTTCTGATACTATAGGATTAAAGCTTAAAGGGGTTGTCTCACTACAAGGATTGCGTTTTATGTTTGAGATCTTGCAAAAACGAGTCACTTTGCAATATATGTCCATTAACAGTGTCCTACCTATTCTGAGATATCTCCTCACGGGCTGCATCAGCTCCTCAGGTCACTATAGCTTCAGACCTGTTCAGTCTCTCATGATAGGCTGCCAGTGCTGGTTGCTAAGCTACAGACCTGGCTTCTGCTGCAGCCTAGTGGAAGCGAGTAAACACGCCCCGTGAAACCTAGAAAACAGGACTGAGGTAAGATGAATTGCTGTAGTGAGACAACCCCTTTAAGGTTTAAAGGGGTGTTGTCACTAAAATATGGTGGAAGTTGTTTAAGGAACCAACCACCAAATACAGATGTGTTCTTTACCTATGCATGGATTTTCTTAAATGGGGTTTTCTCACCTTGCTGTTTCACAGAGCCTACTGTTCACAAACAGCTTCAGATTTACACTTCTTGATCATTCTGTGGGTTGTTCTGCAGCAGTAATTGGCATATCATCTCCGCTATACCTGCCTAAACCTGTTAGAAGGACATTGTTGATGGAAGGGTCTAAACAGCAGAGCAGAATGATACAGAGCTCTAAAGGGTTTGTTAATAAAAAACAAACAAGCTCCTGTGCTGCTGATAAAACACAGCAGGAAGTGACATCAGCATGCAGGCCACGGCGGTAGGGCAGAGAAATGTGGTCATAACCTAGGGAAGTATGGGTTCTCAAGCAGAAGATAAGATCTGCTCTAACTCTGAAGGAAGCAAAATAAGAGCAGCAATGTATTTGGTAATAATCTATATTTACCTTTTCCTGCATGTTTACAGCTCATCAGTGAAATGAGATTACCCCTTGAACGGTATGCCCAGCAAACATATTGATGGCTAACGATAGGATTATGCTATTAATGTGTGTTAGGTGAAGGTCTCACTTCTGGGACCTGCCTCTTTCAAAAATGGGTCCCTAAAAGTTTAACACTGAGATGTGGTCAGAACTGTCTCATTTATTTCAATGGAAGTTTTGAGTACAGTCAAAATCAACAGGACAGTTCAGTTCACCTCTCTTTTTAAAAACAGAGAGTTTCTGGGGCTTGTTTTTGAGATAGTGATAGTCAGTTCTGTAACACGCAGTTATCACACATTGATGACATATCCTACCAATATGTCATCAGTGTGTTTGGTGGGAAAACCTCTTTAAGTAGATCTAAAGTTAGCTGCTAAATTAAAGGATTTTGAACAATACCTAATAGTGTTTGTAATGGGTGTCCTCGCACACCCACACCTCTGCAGCTCGCATTCCAGGGCGCTCACACGGTACTGCAGCTAAATTTAAAGGGACATTGCACCGGTGATTGGTATCACTGGGCGCTGATCCTATTTAAGTCCTGCCATTTTCTCATACCCCTGCCAAATTGATAGTACCCTGTGCCTAGAGAGGAAGCATTCCCTTGTGTCTTATTGCCGTTACTGTGTATCGAACCCTTCTGCCTCCGTCCCTCGACCACGAACCATTGCCGCCTTTCCTGACCTTCTTATCTCTCCCTGACTACGAGCTTGCTTCACGATTTTGTATCACGCCACACCTCAGCCGCCGCCACAAGCAAGTCACGTCAGGGGTAGCGACCTGGTAGCAATCCACCGCAGCAAATCCATCCCGCTTTGCGGCGGTCTCTGGTGAAAACCGGACCTACTTAGACTCCGCTCCCTGGCGTGGCTTATACCATCGCTTGTGGTGGTGCAGAGGATCCACTACCACTGACCGTTACAGTGTTGCACTGTGAACAAAAATCACATTCAACCCAAATCTGAGTGCTTCGATTTGGGTTGACCCAAATACATTTTTGGCGATATTCGCCACACAATCAACCGCAACCATAGCACTAACCTTATATCAGGATTAGAGTTAGAGTTATTTTTAACTGCTTTTGAATTAGTTAACTTACTATTTCCCCGGCGGTTCCAGTCCCATGACAATGTCACTTCAACGTCACGTCTGTTCCAGTGTCACAAAGGTAATCCTTATGTCGAATTCAGCCAGAAGTGCTACCCTGATCCAGAATTTTTTTTTAAAGTTTGGTCAAAAACAGCACCTCGACAATGAACTAATTATATAATGTTGGACTCCCCAGTGATAAACTGTAATCTGAGGGAAAACCTGGCACTTTCAACGACACCACAAAACAGGAAAATAAAGTATTTTACATTGCCCACTTAAAGCAATTGGATATTTGGGTTATCTATGTAATGCAGAACAGGACAGCTCATCCAGAGAGAGAGAGAGAGTGATGTCCTTCATACCACATGCCATTTTGGCCAAAAGACAAGGATTCTGAATAGACAGCAAACAGAAAGTAACCTAGTGATAGACAAACAAATGATTAATCATAAGTATTCTCTGCCAATTTTCAGTAATCGTCAACATAGTGTGATTTCTTGTATGATGTAGCCTTTTCAATACCTGGTTGTGAAAATGTATATATCTTCTTGTATACCAGTGAACCTGCCTTGTATGCATTTGTAACCGCCTTATATCTGCCTTTATGCATTGTGCTATAAAGATTGATTAATGTAATGGAAGACAATTCTGATCTGAATACTGAACTGAGCTCCAAAGAGAATCTGCAGTCAGCAATATGCCATAGAGTTTAGTACACTTGCCTCTGAACTTTCATGGAAAAACGAGGCTTTTGTTGCCAAATTCTGCAAAGGCCTGGCAGGCAGAGTAAAAGACAAGCTGGGCAGTTGAGACCTTCTGTTGAAAGATAGAAGGAGTGTCGCCAAGAACATGAAGCGATCTGGTAACACCATCTCCCCTGTCTTGCACCGGTGTTTCAAAGGCCTCCACTGCCTCCACCAATGGCTTCTTTGGAAGAACCTACGTAAGGCTACAGAGGACACCTGTCACAGCATCAACATCAGAATCTTTGCCTTTACTGTGCACTTCCGTATGGACTGTCCAGTGCGCCCAGGAAACTCCTGCACCTATGTTACATTTGAGAGGCGTCCCTAGATGAGACTGCCATGTTTTTCCAAAAATAAGAATGGCTCTTATGATATTTTCAATTCCAAAAAACGGCAAGGGTTTATTTTTGGGGGAGGGCTTACTTATATTCTCAATTGTTGGTGCTGTGTCAGTGTCTATTACGGTAACACTTACTGGCACTCTCAAAAGACTTTATGTGGCAATGGCATTCTTCTTCTCTATGCTGCTGGGAGGAGGCAGGAGGCAAGAGTCTGGAGCGGGAATTGGAAACAGTGGTTGTGATGTCACATGTGGCTGCTTCTGTGGGTTTGAACAGGGCCAGCTGGGAGGCAGGCACTCAGGAAGCAGGAGGTGGGACCCAGAAGCACCAACCAAGCCCCCACTATAGCACAGAAGCGGCCCGGATGCGGGACCCCGGAGGTGGGCACCAGATGACAACACTCAGGAGGCAGGACTCAGGACACAGGAGCGGGTGAGCATATGGTAGCCTGCCATGGTGGGAGGAAGTGACAGGACAATTTGGGAGCTACAATATACCTATTCCAGTGCCTCCAGCATTAGGTCATGTCTCCGTGATGTTAGCGATATAACCTAGTATTACGTGACATATCCTAGCGCTGGAGGCACTGACTAACTAGAGCTTATTTTTCCAGTAGGGCTTATATTTAAAACCTATTCCAAAAATCCCTAAAAACTAAACTAGGGCTTGTTTTTGGGGGAGGGCTTATTTTTGGAAAAACTCGGTACTACCTCTTCACATCTGATCATGCTGGTCCAACTGTAAACCTTGGCTGGTGTCATGTTACAAGCCTCTGCCTTTGTGGAGTCTGAGTCAGCTAGGAATTTTTCTGACTCTGGTCTCTAAGTATCAGCTCACCGTGGTCCGGCTTGTCAAGCCGCTAGTCTCCTCCTCCATTAACAGTGAATGTTTAAGTGACTCTGTTCAGTTCTGTACTGAACATCTTAGTCTTCAAGTGGGGGCATTGCACAAAGACAAAATCATCTTCTTCATGTTACCCTGTACCTGCTCTGCAGCCCTGGGACATCCATGGCTACAGCATCATGCTCCAGTGCTCAATTGGCAAACGGCCAAAGTCATACTTTCATTCCTTGTGGTACCGTGTCCAGTGCATACCACTTCTTCACTGATGTCTTTCAATCCGCTGCCGTATCTGCCCACGCTGTATAAGGAATTTGCAGATGTATTCTCTGAAAATCAGGCAGAGACCCTTCCTCCTCCATCGTTCTTATGACTGCCCCATTGACCTTCTGCTGGGTACAAGCCCTCCACGGAGCAGGATCTATCCGTTGTCCATGCCAGAAAGTCAGGCCATGTTGGCCTACATTAAAGAAAACCTTCAAAAAGGTTTTATGCGCAAGTCTTCCTCTCCAGTCAGTGCTGGCTTTTATTTTTGGAGAAAAAAGACAGTTCACTCTGTCCCTGCATAGACTATCGGGATCTCAACAAGATTACCTTGAAGAACCGGTATCCACTACCACTAATCACAGAGCTCTTTGACATGGTCTTCATGAAGTTAGGCTTGTGGGGAGCCTATAACCTAATTCGAATTTGTGAGGGTAATAAATGGAAGACCGCATTCAATACCAAGGATGGTCTTGTGTTCTTGTGTATCTGGATGATATCCTGGTCTAATCGGACAATCTAATATCTCATTGGGCTCACATATGCCAGGTTCTATAATGCCTATGACTCAATCAACTCTATGCCAAACTGGAGTAATGCGTCCTCGAACAGTCCTTCGCATCGAAGAGTCGGACCATACAGTGATTCCTCAGATTTGCCACCAACAGTTTTTTCCGCACTTCTACTGTAGTGGCGCCCATTGTGGTGCTTACTAAGAAGAATGGAACATTGGAATTGAAGGGTTCAATTAGTGTCTAAATTCTGGCAAGACCTCTGCACTCATCTGCAGGTGAAATTGGACTTTTGTCAGCATACCATCCTCAAAAGAATGGCCAACTAGAAAGGGTGAATCAGATTCTAGGTAACTACTTGCACCATTTCATCTCAAGAAGACAGTGCCATCCTTCTACCCTGGGCAGAATTCCTGCAGTGGATGCACAAGTATGGGACTTTATTACAGTCTTGTGTGAGATGGTTCGCCTCCTTTAACTAGCAGTTTCACACATGAAAAGACAAGTGGATAAAACAAGAAGACCTCCTCTAATCTTTGCCCCTGAAGATAAGGTGTGGTTATCTGCAAAGTATGTATGGCTGGAGATCTCAAATTATTAGCTGGGTCCACGTTTCCAGGGTCCTTTCGAGGTGCTGCAGTGGATGAACCCAGTGGCTTGCAAACTCTATCTTCCTCCCACGACGTGTGTCCCAAACTCATTCTATGTTTCTCTCTTTAAACCATTGGTCCTCAACCGCTTCTACCGAAAGGTCGCTTCTCCATCTCCTCAAGATGACTCCATCGACGTATTTGAAGTTGAAATTCTGACCGAAAAGACTATTAGGGGGAAGCAGTACTATCTTGTGGTCTGGAAGGGGTTTGTGCCAGAATAGAGATCCTGAGATCCGGACAACAATATTCTTGACCAGGACTGCCTGCAGAAATTCCATCAGCCAAAAAGAGGGGGGAGAACTAAGGGGTGGGGAGTATTGTTACATTTCCATCTGTCACTCCGGGCACCGGTAACGTTACGACCCACACATCGGGTTGTGGGCATACTTGCAATGTCCTTCCCTGGCTCCTATACGCTCCTTCTCCTTGCTCCTCATTGCTCTAGTGTGTGCATTTCCTCCCCTTAGGTAGCTCGGTAATATTAAAGCCAGCTTGGTAATATTAGAAGGACAACCATGGCGGTAATTCGTCAGTGCCAGGCGCTGACCGTATTTAGTCCTGTTTTTTTCCCCATGACCTTGCCAGATTTACAGTACCCACAGCCCTAGAGAAAGCAGTCCATTATTTATCCTGTTTTGACATGTATCTTGACATCTGCCTCCCTCCACTGATCACGTTCTGTACTGCAAGCAAGCCGCATCAGGGGTAGCGACAGGGGCATCCCTTGACACAGCAAACCCAACCTGCCTTAAAGCAAGCTCTGGTGAAAACCAGGGGCCTCTTAGACTCCACTCCCTGACGTGGCTTAGACCATTGCTTGCGGTGGTCCAGTGGATCCACAACCCAGTCATTACACATGTCAAATGCTTAAATACCTTTCATTAGAAAAGTATGCTTATTTTGTCTAGCGGATAGTCCTAATAGAAGAACAAAATGGCCAATGGGCTCCTTCCTGAGCAGAAACCTGTCGTGCAATGCAGAGTACAGCAGTAGGACAGACTCTGTGAGCTACTTACTGGTTAGGTATACTGGCATAACTAAGCATGGATGTTGTAGTAAGCTTTGGAGTCTTGTGGTGTGAGGAACGGCTCTGCAATAAAGAAAGGAGACTGTTTTAAATAAAATTGTGTATTCATTGCTATATATAAATTTGGTGTGGATGTAGTATGTAGAATATAAAGTATGATTCAGCTGAGAGATATATAACAGCACCTGAAAGTAGTTCAAACACTGTATCGTGATAGATTTACTGCTGACACTTAGTATTCTGCATTATATGTTCTTATTTTTTTGGTTTCTCACATAACCACTTCAAGGCTAAGTTCACACGGCATAACTGTGGGGCGTAAGTACGCCCCGCAATTACGCTGGGACTTCGGGAGCGCGTACTCCCGCAGTGAGGGCGGGGAGCGGCAGCCCACCAGCCCCATTGACATTCAGTACTAGCCGTGCGTATTCGCCGCTAGAAATTGACATGTCACTTATCTCCCCGCGCGTCGTATTGTATGAGTGGGGAGAGGAGGCATAATCCATAGCTCTCTATGAGAACTGTGGATTACCGTAATGACTGGGGCGCATTTTGCTTGTATTTGAGCGCAGTACGCCGCGAAATACACGGTTAAATGCGCCCCAATTTAAACCGTTTGAACATAGCCTAATGTGAAGATAAAGAGATGCCCATGCATGACAACCCCTCTATTCTTTGCACTTACAGCACTAGCGAAGACAGAGTTAAGGTGACCCTCAAACTCCAAATTGGTGCGAATCCCATAAATGTCTGAGATGGCAATGGGCCTTTAAATTCAGTTAGGAAGGAAAAGGCACAGGAGGACTGAGCCACTGCATCCACCTTTGTAAAGGGAAATTACCTTTCTTCCTGACTTATGACAAACATTAATGTCATGAGTGGGAAGGTTTTGCCGCAAAATGTCTTGCATTTATGTAACACATTATGCAACACAAACTCTGGTGCTGAACCTTTATTAACCCCTTTAGATGTCATTGTCTAAAGCAACCATTGCAAGTGAGAAGATAACTAGAGAGGGCTTCCTCTTTCACCCTATTGGTCCCCAAGTGATGTATTTCATCAAGGTAACCTCATCAGATGGGTTTCTGACTCTAATGGCTCTGTGGAGCTAAAGCCGCTATACATACAGGGTTGGGCTCCATTCACACTGATTATAAGGACCTCATGCAACCAGGTAGGAGGAGTGCAGGGCCAAGATGGAGACAAGCACTCCTCCAAATGCAAATCATAGAAAAAAAACAGCCATCACCTCCATTTTGTACTCTAGTGCCTGCTGTGCGCTACTATATTCTGTGTTTGAGTTTTTATTTCCTCAAAACCAAAATCATGCAACATTTCGTAGAAGTCTTTTTGTAGCATGTTTCGAAAAATACACAACAAGAGTGGGGTTGTTTCTGAAATATAGCAAGTATAGGAATGATTTTTTTTTTTTTTACATCACATATTATTTACATAGGAGCTATGTTATTGAAACATCATTGATATCAATCTGCTCAGTTGTGGGGTTTCTTGTTAATGTTGTGTTATTTTTTGGCTTTATAGACAAAATTGAAAAATACGCTATATCATTTCAAATCAGCAATAGAAAAATATACATGTTTTTCTTTCTTTTGTATAGTCATACCCCAGGATCACGGGAAAATGTTAGTTTATTTTCTTTGTTACTGCCATCAAAACATTCACTCATGCCCTTGACATTTCAGTATTGATCATTATTTTCCTACTCTGACTACTTTTAGTATGTGATTAGGGTAGTCTACAAGCAGTTTTCTTAGTCATACTGACTTGGAAAATACATGTTGCAGAACAAAGTTCTTTGTATTGATTCAGCAACACAGTTTTACTTTTTTTGTACTAAACAGAGGCTTAGAAGATGATAGTTTGTTTATTGTGTTCATATTTAATATACTTGTCAATTCCTTACTAAAAATCCTTTGGTTCAAGAGTAGCCTAAAACATGGCTTGATAATCCTATAGGTACTATATGGTAGTTTACAATTGAAAACTATTTTTCTATGTGATAATTTATACTTTGCAAATATACTGTAGATTAAAAAAATATTCACATTATCTGATGATTTAGAAATCACATTTGCCAGTCAACCCTTTCAACACATATTTCATCTGCATGGACTTCTCCAGTACATTGTCTCGAAATTGAGGGGTTCAGTTTGTGTCTTAATTCCTTGCAGGTGAAATTGGACTTTTCGTCAGCATACCATTCTCAAATAAATGGCCAGGTAGAAAGGGTGAACCAGATTTTAGGTAACTACCTGCGCCATTTTGCTTCTACACGTCAAGATGACTGGGCCAGCCTTCTTACCTGGGCAGAATTCCTGTGGTGGATGCACAAGTCTGGGACTTTATGACAGTCTGGCGTCAAACGCATTGCTTTCTTCAACTAGCAGTTTCACACATGAAAAGATAAGTGAATAAAAGAAGAAGACCTCCTCCAATCATTGCCCCTGGAGAAAAGGTGTGGTTATCTGTAAAGTATGTATAGTTGAAGATCTCCAGTTATAAACTGGGTCCATGTTTCCTGGGTCCTTTCGAGGTGCTGCAGCGGATTAACCCATTGGCTTACAAACTCTCTTCCCATGATGCGTGTCCCGAACTCCTTCAAGAGTAGACTAAAATATGGCTTGATAATCCTATATTTACTGTATGGTAGTTTACAATTGAAAAACTATTTTTCTATGTGATTATTTACACTTTGCAAACATAGATTAAAAAAAATTTAATTATCTGATGATATCGAAATTTAGAAGGAACAACCATTACAATGTGTAATATAGGTCAATATGATAAAACACACAGATCTGTAATACAACTTAAATAATATCTATGTGGAGAATATGGATTGTTAATACCGTATGCCCTCCTTCTTCCCATAGAAGTCAATACTATAAAAAAAACTCTAAATTTTTGATGCTTTTGATTCTCATAAGGAGAATACGGATTGGTATTCAAAAGAGTATAAAATACAGTTACAGTATATATTTTTCAAATCTGTTCAACTGTTTCTTCCAATGGTGAGAATATAGATCACTTATTAGGATCTGATGAATTCAATGGGGAGAGTTCAAGCTTCATATTTTGGATCAATATTTAATAGAATTAAAAAAATTATTTTGGATTTGTATAACTTTGTTCTTAACTAGGTTGAATTAAGTAAGTTTTCTGCCTAAGGATAAGTTCACACGGCTAATTGCAGGGCATATAGTAAGCCCCGCAATTATGCCGGGTGTTCGGGAGCTTGCGCCGATCGCCGCATACTCCAGCGATGCGGGGAGAGTCAACTTTATAAGAGCACTCGTATTAGAGCACAGTACGCCTCTAAATACCCTGCGAAATGCACACCAATTTCCCCCCGTGTGAACATAGCCTAAGAGTCGATTGTTGATCCATGCACAAATTATCCACCAAAAGAGATGTACAATCCCAATTTCCAAAAAGTTGAAACACTGAGTAAAATGTAAAGAATACATGGAGTCAATACAGCTATTTATTCAGCTATTTATTTACAGCTAAACAAAGAACATATATCAGTTCTATTTATAAAAACTTAACTCATTTAGAAATTGATGGTGCCAACATATCTCAAAAACGTTGGGACAGGGGCATATCTACCATTATGTAAAATCCTCTTAGCTTTTTACAACAGTCTATACACAAAAAACAGACACATGGCCATACTCACAGCTCAATGGCTGAACATAACACCATTCATAGTAGTAGGCAATAAAAGCCCCAGAGCTACATGGGAGAAGTTTTACACGTCCAGAATACTAATGAACAATTACTCACACAAGTATCCACGAGTGAGGCAATTGCTAAGAAAAAAACTGCACTTTGGAGAAGAACTAGTTCACACCAGTATGCAGAAGAGTCAAAGTACCATACAAGGGGGTAACAGCGAACCTACCATCATAGCAAGCATAGAAGATGCTACAGGGCCCGCTGCACAGGGGGCATGGCACATCCTGCTTCAGATTGCCTGGGCCCTTTGTGTCCCGAGCGTTCAGAGGCAAGGCCCGAGACTGCAAGGGCTAATGCCCACGATCTCTGGGACTGTGTGGCCTGATTAATTGTATGCGCATCTGTTTGACTTGCAAATAGTTAAAGTGCCATTGACAGGACTGGAACAAGATATTCTGGTGCCCTAGACAAATAAGGCATATAATAGAGAACAAAAAAGAGGAAAAAGGGTCCTAAAATATAACTTTTAATAGAAAAAGTTTAAAATGACATGTAGCAAATACAATATCTCAATCAAAAAGACTGGAAAACGGAAAAAAATAACAAAAATACATTGCCACCAATGGCATATAACACCTATATGGCCCTAAAAATCTATTATACCCATACCTATAAACAACAGGGTGATCGCCCCGAAAAGGGTGTTCCTGTCGGCAACCTCACCCTGTTAACACTTGACCCTGCTTAACCCTATTGTCCCGTCCCAACATGTTTCGACCCGCCACATGAATAAACTTCTGATCACATCAGGGGACAATTGGGATAAATGGTAGACCCAGGATAAACAATATAGTAACTAGTAGTGTTGAGCGATTATTATCGACAAAGTTGAAATCGGCATGGTATTTACGTTGATCGGATTTTGTCGATCACGCGATAATTTAGGTTAAAATCTGTGCATAATCTATTAATATCGCGCCATTTTCTGCGCTTCCTGTCATTTTGGCGGCCAGCAAATCAGCTTACAGAATAGAGCAGGGTGAGATGTGTGTGCGACGTCATGACTGGGATGTATATGGTTGCGATTGGCTGGAAAAATCACATGACCTCGTTTTACATAGAACAGCCCTTCCTGTTCTGCCTCAGTGTGTGTCAGCGTCTCATAGCAGTAGGACGTGCGCTCTGCCTCTGTCCAAACAGCTCAGCAAACAGCTCAGCGAAATTATTCTATTTGTTCACAGAGACAGCTCTACTTTTAGCTGTGATCCTTAGAACTTAGTTAGATCAGAGATTTGCAGATTTTAGGTAGTTAGGCAGAGAATTTTAAAGGAGCATCTACCGCTGTAAAGTCACGGGGAGGAGCGGGGGGGGGGTGCGGGCGAACACAGACAAGCTCTTTAAAGAATACTGGATATTGTTCACCCAGACTTAGTGTAGACATTGCAGTGCAATAGCTTTATTATTAACAGTTTTCTATTGAAATATTACTTGGATATTGGGCAGCCTGAACTTATATTAGGATACAGATCTTTTCTAGTAACTGCAGGTCTATTTGTTAGGTGCAAAACTCCACTTTTATTATCAGTATACATTTCAGATAGGTGTTCTTTTTCAATTTTGCCCAGTCCAGCTTTGTTGATATAGTCACCTTGCATTTTAAATTGAACCCAGCAAATTTTGTACTCACCACAGGTTGATAGGTGCCAAAAATACCTTTTATTATCCGTATACATTTCAGTTACGTGTTTTTTTCAATTTGGCGCAGGACAGCTTTGTTCATAGAGCCACCTTGCAGTTAAATTTGAATCCAGCAACTTTGTAGTCACCACAAGTGTTATGATAGGTGCCAAAAATACCGTTTATTATCCGTAATCATTTCAGACAGGTGTTTTTTTCACTTTTGGTCAGTCAAGCTTTGTTGATAGAGGTACCTTGAACTTAAATTTCAATCCACCATTTTTGTAGTCACCACAGGTGAATTGATAGGTGCCAAAAATACCTTTTATTATCAGTATACATTTCAGATACGTGTTTTTTCACTTTGGGCAGGCCAGCTTTGTTGATAGAGCTACTTTGCATTTTAAATTTGAATAACAGCAATTTTGTAGTCACCACAGGTAAATTTGAAGGGTGTCAAAAAATACCGTTTATTATCCTATACATTTTTCAGTAGTGTTTTTTTTCACTTTGGTCAGTCAAGCTTTGTTGATAGAGGTACCTTGCACTTAAATTTCAATACAGCAATTTTGTAGTCACACAGGTGAATTGATAGGTGCCAAAAATACCTTTATTATCCGTATATATTTCAGATCGTTTTTTTTTACTTTGGTGCAGGCGCTTGTTGATAAGCCCCTTTGCGTTAAATTTTATACAGCAATTTAAGTCACCACAGGTAAATTTATGGGGCCCAAAAAATATCGTTTATTACCGTTACATTTCGATATGTGTTTTTTTCATTTTTGGTAGTCAAGCTTTGTTATGGGTACCTTCACTTGAATTTCAATACAGAAATTTTTTTTTGTTTTAGGGATTTGAAATAGCTGTGATTTGCCGTTTTTTAAATAAGAGATTTCCCCAAAACTCTTCCTACCTTCTAAATTTTTTTCTTTTAAAAAGGGAGCAAATTCAGGGTGGGTAAGCGAGCAAAGAGGGGGGGAGGACAAGGAGGTAGAGTTACGAGTGAAGGTGGGTCCTTCCAGTGCTGGCAACAACACGCATGCCGGCGGATCGTTGGTTGCAGGACCGTCAGGCCTGTCATCGCTGGGTCAGGGCCCTGTGAATCTCAGTAACGAACAGCGTCGCCAATCTGTTCTTCAGTGGTTAATGCAACCTGCATCCAGCAGTCTTACCTCCTCGTCCTCCCATTCCCGGCCACAATGTCATCATCATCATCATCATCATCCGTCCAACATGAAGCGAAAGGGAGCCCAAATGTCAACTCGTGTACCCACCAATGTGGATAATCCATTTTCTGAAAACCTCTTTGATGACAAAATTGCGGTTTGGGGGCAGAAGGCATGTTAAAAGATCAAGAGGCCCAAAAGAGAATGATTTTGTCTGCTCTGACGCCCAGTTACTGATGCCATCAAGGAGGATAAGGAAGCCGGGTCAATCGGCAAAAAAACCCGGGCGGGTCGGCAACGCCTTGTTGTGCCCCTTGCTTGTAGCCCCGCAGCTTCTGGATGCAGAAAGTCAGGTACGACCAAGTCACCTGTGTTGATGATGATGATTTATGATGAGGACGACATTGCGGGTCCATCATGGGCTTTTCCGCAGAATTTGCTTGGCGAGCGCTTCATCACTGGACAAGGAGGAAGACGATGGGGTTGTGTCAATATGGGTTCCCGCCTCAAAAAGGGAGAGGGGCGGTCGCAGAAGTTTCCGCTGATAGATTCCGCCAGCCACAGGGCAGCGGAAACCCCTCTCCTCGCTTATCGCTGTTTAAAAAGGTCCAGGACCTCTCAAGCCCGGCCTTCTTTGAGCAGCCTCTGATTCACCCAGCAATGTCATATGCCGCCTTTGCCGTAAACGCATAAGTGGAGGCAAGAATCTTAGGTGTTTAACTACCAACCAACAGTCTAGTCACATGCAGCGAATGCATGAGTTGAAAATTTGGGGGCAACACTTGGCCAAAAAAGGCCAGACCGACGCCGGGCTTCCCCAAACCACTGGTCCCCCCTCTGTCTCCGCCTCCCCTCCTCCCCACCAACAAGCGTTCTCAGCTTTTGTCTCTCAGAATCATGATCGGGACACCCTCCGTTTCAGCCTCCACCGTCGCCCGAGTACCACCCACACCGAGCCCCTCCCCCCCCTTCCCTCCGCCAGTTTGACCCCTGCCGCCAAAAACGGCCACAGCACCGGTTCTGTCTTCCAGGTTTGGGAAGAGAAGAAACACTTTAACCCCAAACCATCCCAAACCCAAAAACCTGAATGTCGGCATTCCCGGTTTTTGGGCCTTGGAAATGTTGCCTTTCCGTCTGGGGGACACAGTGGGGTTCCCCCCACATTATGGCCCTTCGCCCCCAAACCAGATGCCGAGCAGGCATTTCTTTGCCAAAAAGCCGTCCCTGCCCCGGCCACCACGTTCATCTAAAAAATTTCAAGCGCGTTGTCTGCACTGTGTCCGGAAAAATCCATCTGACCACCCCCTGGCCCGTAAGCACGGCCAAGGCCGCTATATCTCTTTGACAGCTCCTGGGGGGTGGGGGGATGTCTCTGGGCGGGCGGGGCTCTCAGGATTGGCGCACGCTCTTCAAACCCAGGGATGGTGCGGGCTCTTTCCCCCAAGGGCCTCTGGTGGCATCAGGGCCCAGAGAAATCAGGGCCCTGTTGAAATTAAACTTTTAATTTTTTTGGAGACCCTCCACATATAGGTCAGAGTGTGGCGGCTTCCGCAACGAGACCGAGCGTGGGTGGGTGACAAGAACCTTGTGCTAGGCAAGGGGGGTCGAAAACAGGCAAAACTCTGGCCCCCTTAAGATCGGTAGGGTGGGGCACATCCCTGCCCGGCACGTGTCAAAAACCTCGGTCCAGAAATTTTTTAAAAACGCTCCAGGGGCTGGACTGCCCGCTAAGAAGGTCGGGTCGAGTTTTGCACTTCCGCCCTTTGCACTCCATTTGTCCCCCCTGGCTGGGGTTGCAGGTACTCGCCTCCCCTCAACCGTCCATTGTTGACGTGGGAACATGCGGGAACCACCCTCCACATGCTCCAGGATTTGTGGGAGCCGCAAAGCCATTAAAAAGTACGAAGTGAACATGGCCTGCAAGCACGGTGCACCTCGGGGGGTTGAGCCACCCGAGAGTGGGGGAATGAAAGAGCTCTCACCACCTGCCATTTTTTTAAAAAGAACCAAAAAATTTTCAGTGCGGATGAGCCCTTTCAGATGACCTTGTGGGGCTCAGTTT
>JAODAL010068531.1:0-16760 GCA_025379985.1 Phyllomedusa bahiana
ATCCATAATGTGCCACTGTTTTTTTTAATTTGAAAATTTTTAATGAATTTCTGCCCCCAGGTGCATTTTTTTTTCAAAAAAAATTTTTCCCGTGCAAAAAACCCAATTTTTGTTTTTTGATTAATGTAGGGGGGGTGGTAAATCTCCCTTTTGGGGTTTGATCCCCCCACTTCCCGGGTTTTTTTTCAGGGGCGTGTTTTTTGAAGCAGAAACTTCCTCCCTAAGTTTGCAGTCTGAACAGGGCCCCCAAAGAGGTAACAATAGCGTAGGGGGCCCCCCCTGCCCCTTGAGGGCCCCTTGAAGGGGGGGAGGTGGGGTTTTAAACATTTTTTTGGGAAAATTTTGAACTGAAAACCTTTTAAATTTTTTTTATTTTCCTATTAACAGTAATGTTTTTCCAAATTTTTCCCAGTCCCATTTGAAAAGGTTTCCCTTTTTGTCCATAAAAGTGCCACTGTTTTTTAAATTTTAAAAGTCTATATGAATTGCGCCCCTCCCGTGTGCATTTTTTTTTTTTTTTTAAAAAAAATTTTTCCAAGTCAAACCAAATTTTTGTTTTTGATTGTTAAAAAAAGGGAGTTATTCCCCCTTTTGAAACAAAAAAGGGTTAATGATGAGGTTTTAAAATAAATTTTTTTTAAAAATGTGTATAAAAGGTTAAAAAAGTTTTGATATAATAAAAGTTTTGTTTTAGTGTTTAATGATAGAGAAACTTTATAGAGTTTTAAATTTGCCTATGGCAAAATATAAATAAAGTGTCAAAAGTCAACCCCTTTGTTCCCCTTGCAAAATTTCCCCAAATTTTTTTGGGGAAATTTTCCGGGCCAAAATTTTTTTTTCCCAAATTTTTTTAGGCCCCGGCTGTGTCCCCAAAAAGGTTTGGGCGCAAGGTAAAAACTTTAAGGCGCTCCCAGTGAAATTTCTTGGGCCCGGGATGAAGGTCAAGGCCGTACCCTTTTTTTTTTAACCCCCTTCCCTGGGCCCGTTTTGGGCCTCTCTGACAGAGCCCCAAAACTTTTTTAAAAAAAACATTTTGCCCCCTTTTTTGGAGAATAATTTTGGGAAAAATTTTTCCCATCCCCGTGAATTTAGAGGGGTTTTCTTTTTACAAAATTGGCTTTAAGATTTTAAAAAAAAACTTTTTTGGGCCAAAAAATCATTTTAAAATTTTTTTGTGGGGAAAAAAAATCAAAGTATCGGAAAAATTTGAAAAAAAACCATTTTCCCAAAAATTTCCAAAAAAATTTTTGCGTCAAAAACCTTTAATTATTCCACTCACAAAAGTTTTTTTAATTCATCTACCATAGGGCTACTGTAGGTTTGGATCATTTTTTAAAAGTTTTTTTTTTTTATAAGGGGCTTTAGAAATTTTGTATTTAATTTTTAAATTTTCAAAAAAAAAAACAAAAATAAATTTTCTAGGGACCAGGGCCAGTTCTTAATGACTTTGAATTTGGGGTAAATGTTGGGTTTCCCCAATTTAAAAAAAATTCAAACCTTTAAAAAACACAACCCCCTTAAAAATAAATTTAAAACGCATTTAGTAGTTTTTAACCCAATTTTGGTGTTTACGGGGAAATTTTTGCAAAGTGGAGTTGAAATTTCAAAATGTAACTTTTTTTTTTCAGATTTTCAATATTTATCCCTTTTTCACACCGTTTTTTCAAAGAACATGGTAGATGTGACCAAAAATGCAACTTAATATTGATTCCCCAGATTCTGCTATTTTCAGAGATACCCCATATGTGACCCTAGTGCACTATTTGGCTCAGCCACAAGCCTCAGAGCAGGAGGAGCACCTACTGGACTCTGGTGTTTCATTTTCATTACGATTTTATTTAGGCACCATTTCAGGTTTGTGGGCACCGTAAGGTGCTAAAACTTAATAAACACCCTTAAAAAGACCCCATATTGGAAACTACACCCCTTACCGAATATATCCAGGGGTGTAGTGAGTATATCGACCCCACAGTTGTTTCACAAATTTTTTTAGGATTAGGTTGTGAAAATGAAGAAATTTTATTTCCAACAGTCTGCAATTCTAGCTGAAAATATAAAATTTTATAAAGAATCCTGGAAAAAAGAGCACCCCATATTTTGTTCACAATTTTTTCCAAGTGTGGCAATACTCCTATATATGGGTTAAACTGCTATTTTGGGCATGGCAGGAGGGAGCGTTATTAGGCTTTTGAAACACAGATTTTGGCGAGTGCCATGTCGCATTTGCAAAGCCCCCAAAGTGCCAGAACAGAGGAAACCTTCCAGAAGTTACCCCATTTTTAATTCAACACCCCTCATGGATCTCATCTAGGGATGTATTTTGGCGTACGGGTGTTCCATATTTTCTTTATCATTAGGCCATGAAAATGGGGTGGAAAAAATGCAGTTCTGTCATTGTTTTTTTAGTTTTTAATTTTTTCAACGTTCGCCGTGCGGTATAAGTGACTGATAAACTTTACTATGGGAGTCGGGACAATTACAATGATATAAATTTAAAATAGGTTTTTAGGTTTTATTACTTTTACACAATAGAAATGTCTATAAAAAGTTTTTATGTTGTCCTATTCTGACAGCCATAACTTTTTTATTTTTATGTACATGGAGCCTTGTTTTTATTATGGCCTTGTTTTTTGTGGGTTGAGTTGACATTTTTATTGGTATCATTTTTGTGGGGACAAGGCTTTTTGATCAGTTTTAAATCCGTTTTTTGGAACACAGAGTGAAGAAAATACTGCCTAGTAGTGTTTTTTATTTTTAACAGCGCTCACCGTACAGTATACATGACAAGTTAGTTTTACTGTGTGGGTCGATATAATTACGCCGATGCCTAATTTATATGTTTTTTTTATGTTGAAACACTTAAAAAAACAACAAATTTTTTATGGATTTTACTCCCGGCGTCTTGGTTTGGAGACAGTCCGAGCTCGAAGAGAGCAGGCAGGAGGAGTTCATTCCTCCTGCCTGCCACTTAGCTCCGACAATCTTAATAGATCGTCGGAGCTAAGAGGTTAATCACCCGCGGCCGGAGCTCACTCCGACTGTGATGGGGCGGTAACATACCGCTAAGCCTGCACGATCGTCAGGACGTACCCATACATCCATTTGCAGGAACGCACTTCCCACTAGGACGTATGGGTACGTCCAATGTCGGGAAGGGGTTAATAAATGTTTATTACAGTTTTTTAAAATTATTATTTATTTATAAGCCTTGGTTAATCAGGGGTAGAAAAAAAACAAGCTACTCTAGGTTCACACAGCTGTTTCTTCAGAGCTTGCCATTTCAGTCTGGAAATAGTATAGAATACATATCTAAAAAACGTGCTGATTAAAAAAGTTTTTTGGACGTAGATTTACAATTTCAGACATGGTTTTGAGATTTTTTTGTGTAGTTTTGGATGTGGTTTTTGAATGCTTATTGCAAGTTATTTGAGGTGGTGTGAGGAAGAATTCACTCAAAAGAAATGACTTCATCCCCAATTTCGTATCTAGTCAGATCTCACAGATGACCCCCAGCCCCCCCCAGGAAAGAAATTTACATGTTAATCAGCACAGCCAATACCCATTGTAAATGCTCTCCATAGGATGTTCGCACAGCAGGACATGTGGACACCTCAAAAGAATCCTCATTTCCATTAATTAGCCCCAAGACATATGCTGCCTCAAACTCCCAAGCTTCAAAGACTTCAATTAATCCAACCTAGTCGGGTCGTCTCAGATATTTCATATAGATTTATAGGCAATCCGCTCATAACTGGTCAATGACGAGTTCATATCTCAAAACATGGAACTCCCCGCACACACAACCACCACTCCTGGGTTTCAGGGGCGCATGGGGACCGAGATATCCAGAACTGGACCCAGGAGTCCATAAGATAGGGTGTCTGGTACCCTCGTAGGGTAGTCCAGCCGTTTCTGATGGTGCTACCGGCTCAGTTCTGTGCCAATGCCCTGCCGTGTTATGGTCCATTTTTGTGATTCGGTCAGAAACTGCATGACCTGAGTGGGAGGAGTTCTTAGACCGTCCCAGGGGTGTGTAGGGGGCTGCCACGTGGGCTGTCCCCTCACAGATATAAGCAGGAGCCCGTGTGGGCTCTACCGTTGATCCATGGAGGGGGGTACCTGAGAGCATTTCCAGGAACATCCACACATAGAAGCCAGGCCACATACGCCCCCCATGTGGGCCGCAAACCAAAGGTAACTTGACCCATTTTAACTGCCTTTTGTCTGTAACCCATACTTGTATGTGCACCTCTGACTCTTACCTGTATATAATATCATTCTGTACATATTACCTGTCTAGTGTGCCCTCCAAGGCTAATTAAATCTATAAACTTTAATCTGAGTTAGTCTGTCTTGATCATCGGCCTCCCACGCCTAGTACTCGGTCTATAGTATATAGCTACCTCAGGGTTGGTTCCTGGCCCTGTTATAAGTCGGTAACGGACCGGTCTTATAACGAAACGAGATAACTGGTGGCAGCTTGTTTGTCTCCCTGTGCCTGTGTGGACAGGGGTTAACAGTGGAACAGTATCTGGCTGACCTTGTGCACCCCTAGAAGACAGCGTCACGATACATCCCAAGTCAGGCCGTCGACCCTCGAGTGGGCTAGCGGGCAGGCTTTTTCCTCACCTATTGGTGGCAGAGCGGTGGGATCAAGAATATAGTGTATGTGAGTGCGGGTCCCGTACTCCCAGACACTAAGGACTACCAGCAGTGGGTTTTGCTGCTAGGGTCTTAAGATTAACTCAGCACTAGACAGGTCAGAGTGCAAATACAAGGTTTTGGGTGCATTCAGGTTGCAGTCTTTGTGTCAAGTGACCAAGTGTTGCAAGGATGGCTG
This sequence comes from Phyllomedusa bahiana, assembly GCA_025379985.1. Classification (NCBI taxonomy): domain Eukaryota; kingdom Metazoa; phylum Chordata; class Amphibia; order Anura; family Hylidae; genus Phyllomedusa; species Phyllomedusa bahiana. The sequence goes on from JAODAL010068531.1 coordinate 4,841, forward strand.
GTCGTGGCAAGGGCAAAGCTGTAGGCCTGGAGGAAACAGTCGGTGAAGTTAGCCAGGAGGAGCTTGGCCCAGACAAGGCTGTGGACTATGAAGGCGAGGGGGAGTCTAGCTCGGGCTCCTCAAGGAGCCAGTCACAGGTGGTCGATGGCACAGTGGGCAGCTCACCTTCGGCTATTCTCCTGCAAGCTGCCCTGGCTAAGCTTGAGGCTGGAGACCTCGACGCCTACAAGGCCCTCCTAGCAGTTGCAGAATGTCGCGAGCGGATAGAGGCGGAAGCTGCAGAACGTCGCGAGCGGATAGAGGCGGAAGCTGCAGAACGTCACGAGCAGCTAGAGGCGGCAGCTGCCGAACGTCGGGAGCGGGCCGAGGAACGTCAGCGGGACCGTGACCACCAATTACAGGTGCTTCAGCTGGAAAAGGCCCAGTCCACCCCGGCCAGTCAAGAGCCTCCTGAGACCCAGGTCCCAAAGTTAAGGGCGGAGGACTTTCCCATGCTGGATAAAGGTGGAGACCTGGACACCTTCATGCTGGCATTCGAAAAAATTTGCCGCCAGCACCATGTGCCTGAGCAAAGTGGGTCCGGTTTCTAACTCCTCGTTTCAGAGGTAAAGCTCTGGAGATCTTCAGGGACCTGCCCAGCGATGCCACACTGACCTACGAGGAAGTCAAGCAGGCCTTGATCAGGCAGTACAATCTCACTCCTGAGATGTACAGGAAGAAGCTCCGGAGTTTGCAGCGGGGTCCTACAGACAGCTGGGCCGACCACATGCGGGCCCTCCAGAGAGCAGTCGACCCGTGGACCTCGGGGTTAAAGATCACCAAAGTCCAGCAGCTAAAGGAGCTCATCGCCACGGAGCAGTTTTTGTGGAACTGCCCAGAGGACCTCCAGCAGCACCTTCGTGACCGGAAGCCGGAGGGGGCCACCGCCACAGCAAACCTCGTGGATGAGTATGCCAACAATCAGGCACCGGAGGCCAGGAAACACACCAGCTGGAGAGGGGGTAAGATGCCCGCAGGGCCAGTTGTCCCTACCCCTAAGCCCAGGGGGCCCCCAGCCCATGCTTCCACATCTGTTGCGGAACCCAGACTCTGTCACCTTTGCAAACAGCCAGGACATTTCAAGGCCGCATGTCCCCAGCGCCAGAAGGGCCCGTCACAGTCCCCTTTTCCAAGCCCCCAAATGTTTTGTCTGTGGGTGGGGGTGGGGGAAGGCCCCTTGATAACTACCAGCCAGTCACCGTAGGCCGGTCTGTTGCCATGGGACTCTTGGACACCGGCGCGGAGATGACTGTGGTGCGGCCTGAGCTGGTGTCCCCAAAGGACATGATACCCGGAAAGACCTGCGCTGTCTCCGGAATTGGAGGCGTTGTGCCGGCGCTGCCAGTGTGTATTTGGACTGGGGTGCCGGGCAGGGAATGCGGGAGGTGGGGTATCGCCGAACAATCCAGCTAGTATTTTGTTAGGGACAGACTTGGGGCGGCTGGTAGCCCGTTTTGAGGCCCCTGAAGCCCCAAGGTCTGCTCCCCCCAAGTGTGATGTGTCATCCAACCATGTTAATATTGTGAACAATGTTGTTAACATGCATACTGAGAGGAGTATGGGGGTGGGTGATATGGTGTGTTCCTCTCCACCCTGTGGAGAGAGATAAGGTCAGCAGTTTCGATAGGGCACAGATGTAGTCCACAAGCCTGCATGGGAATCGTTGCACTCTGGTGTGGCATCAGAGGAGACAAACAGGGGGCAGACAGCTGGGGTGGGGGAGCATGCAGGTGAGGCAGGCCTCCCAGGAAAGGCCGCAGGGCAGGGTCTCCCCACAGCCCGGGCAGACAGGGGGTAGACAGCTGCAGTGGGGGAACATGCAGGTGAGGCAGGGCTCCCAGGAAAGGTCACAAGACAGGGTCTCCCCACAAACAGATGTCGGAGGGCCAGGTTAGCCGAGCAGACTGGCGACTTAATATAGACGCCGAGGGGGAGGGAGCCCCACCAGCGGTTGCAGCGGTCGTGGCCGCTGTCACTCGCAGTGTGGAGGGCCAGGAGCCAGGAGGCCCCTCATGGCCCGACGGTATCCTCCCATCGGACCAGGTGAGGTCCAGGAGACAGGACCCGGGCAACTGACCGAAGATGTGGCAGTCTCATCTATTCTGGCCATGTCTAGTCGAGAGTTTCAGGCAGCGTTAGCGGCTGACGACAGCCTGAAAGCTCTCAAGAGCAGGCGGCACGCCACCCATGGACTCAGACACTGCGCGGGTGGTCTGGGACCAAGGACGGCTGTACCACGTGACGGTCCGACTGGGTTCACCGGAGACGTGGCCCAGGGACCGAAGGTTGGTGTACCCTATCCGTTCAGGGCGGAGTTGTTGCGGGTCGCGCATGAGATTCCGATTGCCTGACACCTAGGTATCACCAAGACCAAGGAAGGCTGGCCCCCGCATTTCTACTGGCCAAAGATGGGGACTGATGTGGCTGCCTACTGCCGGTCGTGCGACACCTGTCAGAGGGTGGGGAAGGCGGGGCCGAGGCCCAAAGCTCCCCTGGTACCTCTGCCTATCATAGACAAGCCGTTCAGTGGGGTGGCTGTGGATTTAATTGGACCGCTGTCCATTCACAGCAGCTCCGGGAAACGCTTCGTACTGACTGTAGTAGACTATACCACTCGTTACCCGGAAGCGGTAGCCTTGTCGTCCATTCGGGCCGACAAGGTGGCCACTGCCTTACTGGAGATTTTCTCTCGAGTGGGCTTTCCCCAGGACCCAGTTCATGTCGCAGTTAATGGAGTCCTTGTGTAAGCTGATACAGGTGCAACATCTGGTGGCCAGCCCATACCATCCACAGACTAATGGCCTGTGTGAACGGTTCAATGGCACCCTTAAGCAGATGCTTAAGATGTTGGTCGACACCCACGGGCGCGACTGGGATCGGTACCTCCCACACCTACTATTCGCCTACCGGGAAGTTCTACAGGCCTCAACGGGGTTCGCTCACTTCGAGCTCCTGTATGGGCGACGTGTACGGGGGCCCCTGGCTCTGGTGAAGGAGGCCTGGGAAGGAGACTTAGCAACCCCAGAGGTGTCGGTCATTTAGTATGTTGTGCGCTTCGGTGACAAAATCCAGGCCTTGACACAGCTAGTGCACGAGAATATGCGACGGGCCCAGGCCGACCAGAAGCAGTGGTACGACCAGAATGCTTGTGAGAGGACCTACCAGGTGGGTCAGAAAGTGTGGGTCCTGGTCCCCGTACCACAGGACAAGCTTCAGGCAGCCTGGGAAGGCCCATATGTCGTGCACCAGCAACTCAACGCAGTCAAGTACCTGGTCACCCTGGACCACGACCAGGGAAGGCGGAAGGCCTTCCACGTGAACATGATGAAGGTACATCATGAGCGGGAGGCATGTGCCCTTCCCGTGTGCAACCTGCCCGAGGTAGGTGAGATGGAGAACCTCTTGGATATGCTTGCCCCGGTCAGGGCAGGTGGATCCATAGCGGATGTGGAGATTTGTGGACAGCTCCTGGAGGACCAACGGTCCCAGCTGTTGGCAACTCTCCACCCCTTCCGGGCATTGTTCACTAACGTGCCTGGAAGGACGGAGTCAGCCGTCCATCACGTGGACACCGGGGATCACCCCCCAATCCGGCGTTCAGCATATCGGATCTCCCCCGAAGTGCAGCAGCACATGCGTGAGGAGATTGACGAGATGCTGAAGCTGGGGGTCATCCAGGCGTCCAACAGTGCCTGGGCCTCGCCTGTAGTCCTCGTCCCCAAGAAGGATCGGACCACCCGGTTCTGCGTGGACTACAGGGGGCTCAACGCTGTCACGGTCACCGATGCGTACCCAATGCCACGCATCGATGACCTGCTCGATCAGTTGGCCGGGGCCAAGTACCTGACCATCATGGATCTGAGCCAGGGATATTGGCAGATTCCCCTGACCCGTGAGGCAAGGGAACGCTCTGCCTTTATTACCCCATTCGGAATGTACGAGTCCACCGTCATGCCGTTCGGCATGAAGAATGCCCCTGCCACTTTTCAGCGGATGGTCAACACGCTGCTCAAGGGACTGGAAGGGTACGCGGCCGCGTACCTGGATGACATAGCCGTTTTCAGTCCCACCTGGGAGGACCACCTCCAGCACCTGACGCAGGTGCTGGGACGAGTCCACCAGGCAGACTTGACCCTCTAGCCGGAAAAGTGCCAGTCTGGCATGAGTGAGGTCCACTACCTGGGGCACCGGGTAGGAGGGGGGCCTTGAAGCCAGAACCCTGAAAAGTGGATGCCATCGCATCCTGGCCCACCCCCAGGACCAAAAAGCAGGTGATGTCCTTCTTGGGCACCGCTGGGTACTATAGGAGGTTTGTTCCACACTATAGTAGCCTGGCAAAGCCCCTGACAGACCTCACCCGGAAGAGGTTGCCCTCCGCAGTCGATTGGACAAACGACTGCGAGACGGCCTTCCAAGCCCTCAAGGCTGCCTTGTCCAGCTCCCCAGTACTACAAGCCACTGACTTCACCCGGCAGTTTATAGTACAAACCGACCCCAGTGACTTTGGCCTCGGTGAAGTGCTCAGCCAGGTGGACACAACGGGACAGGAACATCCCGTTATGTACCTGAGCCGGAAGCTTCTGCCGAGAGAAGTGGCCTATTCCACCATGGAGAAAGAATGCCTGCCGATAGTATGGGCCCTGCAGCGGCTGCAGCAATACCTATACAGGCAACATTTCATTGTGGAAACAGACCACAACCATCTGAGCTGGTTACACACGGTCTCCGGAACCAATGGGAGGTTGCTACGCTGGAGCCTGGCGTTCCAACAGTACAACTTCGTCATTCGCCACCGGAAGGGCCGAGACCACAGCAACGCCGATGGGTTGTCCCGACAGGGGGAGGGGTCAGCCTGGCGCATTGGGGAGCACCGAGGAGGTGCTGCCCCCTAGCGCCCTCAAAAGGGGGGAGGTGTGAAGAAGAATTCACTCAAAAAAAAATGACTTCATCCCCAATTCTGTATCTAGTCAGATCTCACAGATGACCCCCAGCCCCCCAGGAAAGCAATTTACATGTTAATCAGCACAGCCAAGACCCATTGTAAATGCTCTCCATAGGATGTTCGCACAGCAGGACATGTGGACACCTCAAAATACCCTCATTTCCATTAATGAGCCCCAAGACATATGCTTCCTCCACCTCCCAAGCTTCAAAGACTTCAATTAATCCAACCTAGCCGAGTCGTCTCCGATATTTCGTATAGATTTATAGGCGATCCGCTCATAACTGGTCCATGACGAGTTCATATCTCAAAACATGGAACTCCCCGCACACACAACCACCACTCCCGGGTTTCAGGGGCGCATGGGGACCGAGATATCCAGAACTGGACCCAAGGAGTCCATAACATAGGGGTGTCTGGTACCCGTGCGTAGGGTAGGTCCAGCGGTTCTGATGGTGCTACCGGTTTCGTGTTCTGTGCCAATGCCCTGCCGCGTTATGGTCCATTTTGTGATTCTGTCAGAAAACTGCATGACTGAGTGGGAGGAGTTCATAGAACCGTCCCAGGGTGTAGGGGCTGCCATGTGGCTGTCCCCTCACAGATATAAGCAGAGCCCGTGTGGGCTCTACCGTTGATCCATGGAGGGGGTACCTAAGAGCATTTCCAGGAACATCCACACACAGAAGCCAGGCCACATACGCCCCCCATGTGGGCCGCAAACCAAAGGTAACTTGACCCATTTTAACTGCCTTTTGTCTGTAACCCATACTTGTATGTTACCCTCTAACTCTTACCTGTATATAATATCATTCTGTACATATTACCTGTCTAGTGTGCCCTCCAAGGCTAATTAAATCTATAAACTTTAATCTGAGTTAGTCTGTCTTGATCAGAACGGAAGTCCGGGTATCCAAGACGGCAACCGAATGCCACTGAGTACCGCTGAAGAATCCGGAAGCAGGTAGCGGTAAAAACTAACTTTATTAAGTAACAAAAAGATAAAAATGCACAATGGCAACAAACCCCCTACAGCTAAGTGAAGATGTCATCACAGTGAGCAAGGGCGCTTCACGCCCGAAACGCGTCTGTGTTTCTTCACTTAGCCGTAGGGGTTTGTTGCCATTGTGCTTTTTTATCTTTTTGTTACTTAATAAAGTTAGTTTTTACCGCTACCTGCTTCCGGATTCTTCAGCGGTACTCAGTGGCATTCAGTTGCCGTCTTAGATACCCGGACTTTCGTTTCTGCTCTTTGCCTCATTTCCGCCTGGCCGGCGGTCAGCACGGAGCGGTTCTGCTACTTGCTATTACGTTTTTCTCCAGGACGAATTCATTACAGCCCATGTAAGTGAGCTTTCTTCTGTTTTCCTCATTGTTTAAGTCTGTCTTGATCATCGGCCTCCCACGCCTACTACTCGGTCTATAGTATATAGCTACCTCAGGGTTGGTTCCTGGCCCTTTTATAAGTCGGTAACGGACTGGTCTTATAACCAAACGAGAGAAAAGGTGGCAGCTTGTTTGTCTCTCTGTGCCTGTGTGGACAGGGGTTAACAGTGGAACAGTATCTGGCTGACCTTGTGCACCCCTAGAGGGCAGCGCAACGTCACGATACACCCCAAGTCAGTCCGTCGACCCATGAGTGGGCTGGCGGGCAGGCTTTTTCCTCACAGGTGGTTTTGTTGTTTTCAAGCTGTTTTGAGGTGGTTGTGATGCCGTTGTTTTGTTCTAGACTTCTATGGGCATTTTCAACATGGAAATTGTGCTGAAACCATCTCAAGATTTGACAGGTCTATGATGCTGTTTTTACATTTAAAACAATGTGAGGTGGTCTGCAGTCTGTGTTTGGTGCTTTTTTTTTTTTGCAGAATCTGCCACAGAAACACTGTCAAAAACATTCATGTGAACCTACCCTTACTTGGATTCACTGTCTGGACACTGGCTAAACAGGTTAAATAATTTATGTTTTCACTTAAATCTATTTGCCTTGTTAATTTCTACCATTGTGTTTAGAGAGGTCAGACTTATGTTTGAAAGCAAATAAATAATTTTATTCTGGCATTTTAAATTAGAAGTAGAATTTTAAAAGGTACATTTGTCATAAATATTATTTTATCTTACCAGCGGCATTATGTTGATGATAGGTAATCAGTTCTGGAATTGAAGAATACAGGTGTTTCTCTGCCAGGTAATACTGGTTTGAAGGGGTCTCACATACTACATAATGACAGATAATTCCTTCCCTACTTAGGAAAATAAATAGTTAATATATATAACCTATAGCTTAGTAAAGAGATAGAGAGATATATAGATCTACATAGATCTAGATAGATAGATAGATAGATAGATAGATAGATAGATAGATAGATAGATAGATAGATAGATAATAGAATTTCTGGTCACTCACCCTGATGACTTTGCATACACAGATACTGTGTACTTTCCGGCTTTACTGGAATCTCTAACAATAAATCCACCTTCCTTATCCTGTAAAAAGTATTGGAATATCATTGTTTTTGTAAAATAATAATGTAAGTGATTTGTATTGCATTTACATTTTTACTTCAAAGAGCATTTATTTACACAGTGCTTTTGCAAATTGCAAAAGAATTTATAGCAGTTTTTTGCATATTTTTTATTAAAAATGCTGCAGACAGATGTTACTTTTTAAGTCTGTATTGAAATATGTTGTTGTCTACATAGACAATTTATGCAATTTTTCTAGTATTTGCATTCAGCAGACCATCAAACCATAGCATGGTTTTTCTGCCATTTTTATCCATAGGCTTCTTTTTAGGACTTAAAAGTAACAGAAAACACCTGTGTAAAATAAAAAAAAAAAAACACCAGAAATGTTTGTATACAAAACATTTTTGCTGGAGCTTTAACGGGGGTTTTATCCCCCCCCCCCATTTTAGTGGGACGTTTTTTTTTCGACAAAGTTAAAAATTCGGAAAGGGTTTTTTAGGGTGACCCAAATTTTTCCAAAACCCATGCGAAAATTTTAAGGAAAAAAATTTCTGTGAAAATCATCATTAAGATCGCGTTTTTTTTTCGGCGCTTCCTGAAATTTTGGCGGCCACAAATGAGTTTACAGAAAAGAGAAAGGGTGAGATGTGTGTGCGACGTCATGACGGGGATTTTATGGTTGCGTTTGGGCGGGAAAAAAACCCCAATCCCCTCTTTTTTACATAGAACGGGCTTTTCCCTTTTTTCAGCCCAGGTCTCCAGGGGCTCATAGGGAAAAGGAAACCTTTCGCTCTCCCTGTGGCCAAAAAACTCAGCAAAATTTAGTCTTTTTCTGCACAGAAAAACCTCAAAACTTTTAGCGGTGACCCTTTCCCAATTTTAAATTTAGTTTAGAGATTTGAACTTTTTTTGTAGTTAGCTAAAGAATTTTAAAGCAGCATCAAACCGCTGTAAATTCAGGGCCCGGGGGGGGAGGGGGGGGGGGCCCCCCGGGGGCAAACCCACAGACAAGCTCTATCTATAAAAGAACACGGGGAAAAAGGGGCCCCAAAAGATTAGAGTGTAACATTGAGTGGAATATCTTTATTTTTAAACAGTTTGCTATTAAAATATTTCCTGGATTTTGGGGGCAGCCTAAATTTTATATTGGAAAAAACTTTTTTTTCTAGTAACTGCGGGTCTCTGTGTTAGCGGCAAAACTCCACTTTTATTATATTATACATTTCAAAAGGGTTTCAATTTTACCCATTACAAACCCGTGACGTTGATATATCCACCTTGCACTTAAATTTTCAAACCAGCAAACTTTTTAGTCACACAGGTTTTTTTTGCCAAAAATACCGTGTATGTACAAAACATCACAAATTAAAGTGGGTTTTTGACTTTTTGGGGCACCCCGCCTGTTTTATTGACGCAGCATCTACGTAAATCTTAAAAAAACAATTCTATATTCACCACAGGGGAATTTTAAAGGGGCAAAAAAAAACCGTTTTTTTATAAACAAAACATAACCCTTTACGGTTTTTTGACTTTTTTCGCACCCAGCACTGTTCATTGACGCAGCTCTACGTAAATCTTAAAACAGCAAATTTTATATTCACCACAAAGGGGAATTGAAAGGTCAAAAAAAAACCGTTTATTATATCAAAACATAACAGTTTAAAGTGTTTTTTTTTAATTTTGCGCACCCAGCACTGTTCATTGACCAGCATCTTGTAATCTTAAAACAAACAATTCTAAAATTCCCCCACAGGTGAATTGAAAGGTGGGAAAAAATAAACCCTTTATTTTATCAAAAAATAAAAAGGTTTCTTTTTTTTTTTGACTTTTTCGCACCCAGCACTGTTCAATTTACCCGCAACTAAAGAAAAAAAAAATTTAAAAAAAGCAATTCTAAATTCACCCCAGGGGGAATTGAAAAGTGCAAAAAAAACCGTTTTTTTTATATCAAAAAATAAAAGTTACCCGGGTTTTTTTACTTTTCGCACCCAGCCTTTTTTCATTGACGCAGCACCTTTCGTAAATCTTAAAAAAACAAATTTTATATTCCCCCACAGGTGAATTGAAAGGTGCAAAAATACCGTTTATTTTTATCAAAACTTTAAAAATTTACTGTTTTTTGACTTTTGCGCACCCCGCACTGTTCAAATTGACCCCAGCCTCAAAGTAAAAACTTAAAAACAGCAATTCTAATTTTTCCCCCACAGGTGAATTGAAAGGTCAAAAAAAACCGTTTATTATATCAAAAAATAACATTACGTTTTTTTGACTTTTTCGCACCCAGCACTGTTCATTGACGCAGCATCTAAAGTAAATCTTAAAACAGCAATTCTATATTCACCACAGGTGAATTGAAAGGTGCCAAAAAAAAACCCCTTTAAAATTTTATCAAAACCCTAACAGTTTACTTTTTTTTTGACTTTTGCGCCCCACACTGTTCATTGAAAGCGCATCTACTTTAAAACTTAAAACAACCCAAATTTTATAATTTACCCCCAGGTTAATTTAAAGGTGCCCAAAAAAAAAACCGGGTTTTTTATATCAAAAACATAAAAAATTTTCGTTTTTTTTGACTTTTGCGCACCCAACAAATTTCATTTACGCAGCATCTACAAAACTTTTAAAAAAGCAATTCTATATTCACCACATGAATTTGAAAAAGGGGCAAAAAATAAACCCTTTATTATATCAAAACCCAAAAAAGTTGGGGTTTTTTTTTACTTTTTCCACCCAGCACTGTTCATTGACCAGCACTACGTAAAATTAAAACAAACAAAATTTTATAATTTACCAAAGGTGAATTGAAAAGGGGCAAAAAATACCGTTATTTTTATTTTCAAAACATAACAGTTTTCGTGTTTTTTTTACCTTTTTTTTTTCCACCCAGCACTGTTCCCTTGACGGGATCTACGTAAATTTTAAAACAGCAATTCTATATTCACCACGGGGAATTAAAGGTTTCAAAAAATACCGTTTATTATAAACAAAACATAACATTTCCCTGTTTTTTTACTTTTGGGGACCCAGCACTGGTTCATTGGAAACCCGCATCTTCGTAAATCTTAAAACGCAATTCATAAATTTAAACCCCAGGTGAATTGAAAAGGGGCAAAAAATACCGTTTATTAAACAAAACATAACATTTTCGTGTTTTTTTGGGCTTTTTCGGGACCCAAACAATGTTTAAATTTACGCAGCATCTACTTTAAAACCCTTTAAAAAAGCAATTCATATTAAACCCAGGGGAATTGAAAGGTGAAAAAAAAACCGTTTATTATATCAAAACAAACAGTTAAAAGTGGTTTTTTTTACTTTTTCGCAAACCCCGCACTGTTCATTGACCCCAGAATTTTTACGTAAAAACTTAAAAAAAAGCAATTCTATATTCACCCAAAAAGAATTGAAAGGTTTCAAAAAATACCGTTTTTTTTAAAACCAAAACATAACAGATACGTGTTTTTTTGGGCCCTTTTTCCCCCTCCAGATTTTTTGATAGACACCTTGTAGTTAAAAATTTTAAACCACAATTTTGTTTTTATTTTTGAGGGATTTGGAAAAAGCGTGATTTTTCCGGGCTTTTAAAAAGAATTTTTCCCAAAAATTTTTCCATACCTTCTCAAAATTTTTTATTTTTTGAACATGGAGCGAAAAGCAGGTGGTTAACGAGCAAAGAGGGGGGTACACATGGAGGTAAGGACGAGAGAAGGTGCCCTTTTAGTGCTTGGGGACAACACCATGCCAGCGGATCGTCAGGGTTTTCAAAACCGTCAGCCTGTCATCGCTGGGTTCCCGGGGGCCCCGTGAATCTAAGTAACGAACATCGTCGCCAAACTGTCCTTCGTGGTTAATGGGAACCTGCATCTACAGTCTTTCCCTCCCCCGTCCTCGAATTTAAGGGCCCCAAATGTCCCTCATCCCGGGGACAACAGCACCTCCAAAATGAAGGGAGCCCCAAAAGTTTTAAATCTTTTACCCACCACGTGGATAATCAAAAAAAAAAAAAAAAAAAAAAAAAGTCTGAAGACCCTTTGAAGACAAAATGCGGTTGGGGGCAGAAGGCAAAAGTTTTAAAAGATCCCAAAAGGATGATTTAAAATTCTCTCTGGGCCCCATTACTGATGCCCTCAAGGAGGTGAAGGAAGCCGGTCAATCCAAAAATCCCCCGGGGGGGGGCTTTGGCAACGCCTTTTCAGTGGGCCCCCTTTCTTGTACCCGCAGCTTTCTGGATGCAGAAAAATCAGGACGACCAAGGCCAAACCCGGGTTTTTTTATATGATCCATCCGGTCTTTTCCGCAGAATTTGCTTTTCGGCGCTTCATCATGGAGAGGAGGAAGCATTTAGGGAGTGTCCCAAACGGGTCCCCCACAAAAAAGGGGGAGGGCGGTTTGCAGGGGTCCGCTGATATGAATTTCCCCCCAGCCACGGTCAGCGAAAACCCCCCCTCCTCGCTTATCGCCGTCAAAAAGGTCCAGGAC
>JAODAL010068532.1:0-16760 GCA_025379985.1 Phyllomedusa bahiana
ATTTAACACTTTAAAAACACCAGTTACTTATTCAAATCCGTGAAAACTAGCCGTCTGCCCACTTTGATGCCAGTTTTAATGCCCAGAATCACTTTGGGCCAGGCTGGAGTAGACTAAATTTGATGTGAGGCATCCCTCTTAGTGTGATGACATTGTGGCATCAGTGGCCCAAAGCCATTTAACCCTTTAATCTCAGTTTTAGGTTTCTGCGTTTATGCCCATTTTATGCCAGCTGTTAGTGTTTACCGGGCTTGTTTTAACTGGTTTGTCCTTGGTCCACATCAGTTTAATGATATTTATTAAGCTGAAAAGTTTTCCTATTTATTATCCTCTTAAAAAACAAAGAAATATTTTGCAGCGAATAAGAAACTGGTGAATAAGAAACCAACTTCAGCCCGAATAAGAAACTGCCGAATAAGAAACCAGCTTCAGCTTCGTACAGTCACATGACTCGCAGGTCCTTCAACCCATGCCATAGAGTGCAATGTGTAAGTGAAAGTTCAATGTATACACACACAAACATATACACTCACATTTATATGATCACACAAACAATCCCTTATCTTAAAATGTGGCTACTGTGACTTGATGGGACTTGTAGTTCTCCAGCATGCCACACTTTCGAGATAAGGCACTGATAGAATAGACACAAAGTCCATGGTTTTTGACTATAGATTATGTACTGTGTGTGTACCCTATAGTCAATAACCATGGGGTGTATGTGTGTATATACACACTAGTACTTGTAGTTCCACAGCAGCTGCCAAGGAACTAAGGCTATTAGTGTTGAGCGATTATTATCGACAAAGTTGAAATCGGCAAGGTTTTTATGGTGATCGAAATTTTAGATCATGCGATAATTAAGGCTAAAATCTGTGCATCATCTATTAAGATCGCGCCTTTTTCGGCGCTTCCTGTAATTTTGGCGGCCAGCAAATCAGATTACAGAATAGAGCAGGGTGAGATGTGTGTGCGACGTCATGACTGGGATGTGTATGGTTGCGATTGGCTGGAAAAATCACATGACCTCGTTTTACATAGAACAGCGTTTCCTGTTCAGCCTCAGTGTCTCTCAGCGTCTCATAGGAGTAGGACGTGCGCTCTGCCTGTGGCCAAGCAGCTCAGCGAAATTATTCTATTTCTGCACAGAGAAACCTCTACTATTAGCTGTGATCCTTACAATTTAGTTAGATTAGAGATTGGAAGATTTTATGTAGTTAGGTAGAGAATTTTAAAGGAGCATCTACCGCTGTAAAGTCACGGGGAGAGCGGGGGTTGGCCCCCGCGGGCGAACACAGACAAGCTCTATAAAGAACACTGGATAAAGTTCACCAAGACTTAGTGTAGACATTGCAGTGCAATATCTTTATTATTAACAGTTTGCTATTGAAAAAATTTCCTGGAAAATTGGGGCAGCCTAACAAAAATTGGGATACACATCTTTTTCGGGAAAATTTGCGGGCTCTGGTTAGGTGCCTAAACTTCCCTTTTTTTATCTTTTTTACATTTTTCCGATATTTTGTTCATTTTAAAAATTTTCCCATTCCACCGTAAACGGGGGCCCGCGGGCTCCGCCCCCCCGCACCTTTCTCCCCGCTCCCCGGGGGGGGTCCGGCGCGGTGGCCCGCGACCACCCCTCTGCCCCTTTCGGCCCGGCGCCGCCCCCTTCCCGGGCCCCGCGCCCCCGGTGAACGCCGCCCCGCCTGTCCCGGGCCGTCGTGCGCGGGGCCCCGCTTAAGGCGCGCTCGCCCGGCTTCTCAAAATTTTAAAGGGGCCCCAGGGGCCCCCCGATAATTGGTCATTATGGGGGCGCTGGTTCTTTTTAAAGGTGTCCGCCCCCCCAATTATTTTCCTCCCAAAGTCTGTTGGTGTGCTTACCTATTGTCTAGAGAGTATTGCTGTTCCTCCTGATTACCCCGTGTACCATCCGTTCCGCTACGTTTCCTGCCCTTGCCTGTTTGCCGTCTCCCCCTGCCCCTTCGCCTGCCTCTAAACCACGAACCCTGCTGCCCCCCTTTACCTTTGCCTGTCCCCGCCCTACGCCCCCGGGAATTAAAACGTTTTTTTAAACCACCTTTTACCCCACTCCCTTTCGAAAGAAAAGTCACTAGGGGGGGGGCGACCTGGTAGCCTCATGCCGCAGCAATTTCCACCCCGCTTTGCGGCGGGCTCTGGTGAACAACCGGGGGCAAATTAACTCCGTTCCCTGGCGTGGCTTAGCTAACCCGCTTGGGGGCGGCCCAGCGGATCCACCCCCGTTACGTACAGACTGGCCATGGTTTTCCGCCAGGGTCCCTCTGCCTGATCTCCGGGACATAAATACATTTTTCGCCCAGAAACCCAAAACGCATCGACCAGTAGGGCCATGATCAGAACCTGGCAAACTCGTTTTGGCCCCCCCCGGGCTGCCGCCCTGCACCTCCCTCCTTGCCCCGGGAAACCCTTGCTCCCCTACTCCGGCTGGGGAAACCCCCTGGCATCCTTCCACCCCCCCTCACCAAACGATGGGGGATCCCAAAAAAAGCCGGGGGTTAAACACCATGTTTCCCAAATCCCCTCGGATGATGGGGCCCCAAATTTCCCCCTACAGAGCACCAAGGGGGCCCTTTCTTTTCCGCCTCTTGCCGGAGAACCCTTTGGGCTTGGGCCACGCCACTAGGGTTCGAGGGGACCCCCTTTTGACGGGCTGACCCCCAAAACCCTTCCCCCGGGGGTTCCGCACGGCCCCTTTGAGGAACCGGGCCCGTACTTTTTTTTGGCTGCCGCATCCCTGCTCCGGCTCCGTCGGGGGCAAAAACCACAGTCGGTCAGTTTTTGGGTGCATTTTCGCCCCTCTCGCTTGGGACGGACTGGAACAACGAACTTTGGGTGGCGACATTTTGGAAAGGGCCTCTGGGGGAAAAATTTAAAGGGACGAGCTCGCTGCTCGGGATCTACCAGCGGGCCTTTGGGTTTATCTAACCCAAATTTGGCCACCCGAGGGAAATATTTCGCTTCGCCGAAAGGCAACAAAGCTCCGCCTACAAGGGGAAACCTCCGTCCACCTTTTTCCCCCCGTTTGGGCTCCCAGGGTTCCAGGGGTTCACCTTTTCCCCCTTTCAAGGGCCCTCAAAGGGGAAAACCCTATGCGGGTGGGAAGAGAGCCCACCTGCTCAGGAGGAACGTTCTCACGTCATCTGAAGCAGCTGTCTTCTATTGTGGCGGTTTCTGGCCTTTTCCCTTTGGGGGACTGTCCTGCCCCCGGGAATTTTCCCGCACCTAGGGCTCTTTGGAGAGGAAACCCCCTGGGTGTCAAAAAGGGCCTCCCCCCCGTCTGACCATACCCGTATATATTGGTGTTTTCTTCCCGGACAGACCTTCCGGGCCCACCCCCTTTTATTTTTCGGGAAATCAGCGGGAAACTTAAATAACCAAAGAACTTGTAAACCGGGTTTCGTTTTCCCCTGTGACTCCTTTGGCTGAAACCTATGTTCTCTCCTGGGTTTTATTTGGCAAATCCCTTTAAGGACGCTATCCGTTTCCCCGTAGGGCCCCCCCCTCTTCCTGAAAATTTGGGGGGCTCTTCAAAAGAGACTTTTTCATTTTTTTAGTCCTACCTCGATCCTCCCGGAGACCCCTTTTGGGGCCCTTTCCCTTTGGGCAAACAGGACCATACCCAACTTTGGTTTGGGAGCACGGGGTGAAGTAAATGCTTGGGGTTCCGCGTGCCCCTCTCTTTTTTCCTGCCCCAAACCGCAACTCGCCCCCTAAAGTCGCCCCCCGGGAAGCCTCCCCAAACCCCTCCCCCCAAGGGTCTACCTCCCCCTTTTACGGGGACTTTCCCAAAGTTTTTTTCGGAGAGCCAGGCTGAAACTTTTCCTCCCCCAACCGGCCTTATATTGTCCCATTACCTGCAATCTGGCTGTACTCCTCCCAGAGGCCGGTTTTAACCCCCTTTTCCGTCCGAAACTAAGGCGTTTTCTGAGTACAAACAAGGAAAAAACCCCCGCAAAGGGTTCATCCCCTAAGTCCTCGTCCCCCCGGCTGGGGGGCCGGGTTCTTCTTTTGGGGAAAAAAAACGGGGCCCTCCGGCCCCGCATCGATTATCGGGGGCCCGAAAAAAAATTACCCCTAAAAAAAACCCTACCCTTTCCCCCTTTAACTCCGAAAATCTTTGACCCCCCTGCGAGGGGGGAAAATATTTTTTAAACTGGGTCTTTGTGGGGGCCCACAATTTAATCCGGGATTTAAGGGAAAGGGGACGAATGGGAAAAAGGCATTTAAAAGCGGGACGGGCCTTTTTGAGTATTTGGTTTAAAGCCTTTCCCGGTTTTCCCGCAACTTCCTCGCATATTTTGAGAATTTTTGTCAAGGGAAAACTTTCAGAACCTCTCTACTCTGTGGAATCGTCTAAATTGGACGATATCCCTCTTCTCCCCCCAAACTCCCAGACTCATCGCCCCGCCCCCCCCCCCCCCCCCCCGGGCCCGGGGCCCCTTTAGGGGGGACTCCCCACTCCCTCACTCTTTGCCAAAACCCCCAAAGTGTCTGTTCGAATGCACCCCTTTTCCCTTCCCAGGGGCTCGTCCGATAGGGGTCTCCAATGGAACCTTTCCCAAATCTCCGGGCCCCTTTTTGCAATGGCCCCCCAACCGGGGGGCCTTTCCGGGGCCCTTCAAAGTTTTGGGGTTTGCTAATTAACAGAAAAATTTATTCCCCACTTCTCTACATTTTTGGCTCCCTTGGTGGCTCTGACTCGGAAGAACCCAAAACCCAATCCTGCCCCCAAAGCTCAAGACGCCCCTTCCCAAACCGGGTCAAAGCTGCATTTTTCATCGGCTCGATCCTTTCCCCCCAACCCTTAAACCCTCTGTTTATTTTGGAAGAATGCCTCTTCAGTCGACGCCCGGGGTTTTTTTTTTTTTTTTTTTGGGGTTTTTTTTTTTTTTTTTTTTTTTTTTTTTTGGGGGGGGTTTTTTTTCCCCCCCTTTTTAAAGGTTTTTGGGAAAAAAAATTCCCCGGGTTTTTTAAAAAACCCCCTTTTTTGGGCCCAAAAAACCCCCCAAAACCATAGGGGGGGGTTAACCCCCTCCCCCCCTTTTGGGGAAAAATGGGGGTCCCCCTTTTTGGGGGGGGCTCCCCCACCCCATTGATATCTTTAAAAGACCACAAGAACCCCTGTATCTTCAGGGCGGTTCAACGCCTGAACCCCCCCCGGGAGGGCCCGGTGGTCACTATTCTTTTGGGCCTTTTGGGCTTCCGTCTACCTTTTCGGCCGGGGCCCGGGAAAAACAAACCGGGCGGGCGCTCTCTCTCGTTCCTCATACGGGGGGTTTTCGAGCCCTCCCCAGCACATTTTCCCCCCCGAGGACTCATTTACGGGGCCCCCCCCGGGGATCTCCCCAAAGCCTACCCCCCGGGGGAAAACTAAATTTCGCCCCCGCCTTGCGCACTAGAGTCCCCGAAATTGGGGCACGCCCTCGTGCGGGTGGGGGAAAACCCGGAGTCCATAGGCGTTGGGAACACTCCCCCTATTACTGGGGGGCCTACTCTTGCTCAGGAAGTCAGGGGACTTTTTTTCTTTGCCTTTCCCTCCTGTTCCCGGAAAAAGGTCCCCCCCTCTCAAAACCCCCGGGCCTTCTTCAGCCTCTCCCTGTGCCGGAAAAAACCCGGACCCCCTGTAGCCATGGACTTCCCTTTCCGACCTCCCGTCCCCTTCTGGAAAAAAGGGGCATCTGGGGGCGGACCGACCGTTTTTTCCCAAAAAAGGGTCACTTTTACCCCTGCCTGGGGTTTCCCTCTGCTCCTCAAACTGGGCCCCAAAATTTTTTCAGTCACGTTTTTCCCTCTGCATAGTCCCCCCGTTACACATTGTCTCTGACAGGGAGTCCAGTTTTTTTGCAAAATTTTGGGGCTTTTTGTTGGGCCCAAATTTCAGGTTCGCTTAATTTCTCATCCGCATATCACCCTCCCAAAAGAAAGGGGGAGTAAAAAAGAGGGTTTAAAAAAGGGGACGGGTAAACCCACCTCGGCCTTTTTTTTCCCGCTCGGCGGAAAAATTTGGGCTGACTTCCCTTCCCCCGGGCAGAGTTTTCCTTTTAAACCCCTTTAGATTCGGGGTCCGCGGGGGGCCCCCCCCCTTTTTTGTCCCTGTTTGGGGTTTCCTCCCCCCCCCCCCCCCCTTGTTACCCTTTGGTCTGTCCCCGGGCCCTGGGGCCCAAGTAAAAAGGGCATCAAGGCTCTCTGGGAGCCCCACTCGACAGGCCCTGTTAAAGGGGTTCTGCTCGCACAAAGTCCCCGGCTGAAAAGAAACCGTAGGGCCCTTTCCCCCTTTTTTGAGCCCGGCGATAAGGGTTTGGGTATCCAGCAAATTTTATTCCCCTTTAGGGGGCCTACTCAAGCCCAGGGGCCTAAATACGGGGTCCCTTTTGGGGGACTGCAAAAGTCTAAACCCGGTGTCCACAACTCCGCCTTTCCTTTCCCACCCTGCCCCATCCCCGAACCCCCTTCCATGTCTCCCTCCCAAAACCTGTGGGGGCTGGGAAAAACTCTCCCGTTGGTTTCCCTTTTCAACCTTTTCCTGTGGCCAACTCTGATAAAACTTAGGTCAAGGAGTTTTTGGCTCAGAAGACAAATGAGGGGGAAGCGGGTTTTTTCTTATTGACTGGGAAAGGGTTTTGGGCCGGAGGGCCCCCGGGTTTGTGGGGAAACCCGGGGGCCAACCTGTCTTCTGACCTCCTCTCTAGGTTTCCCAAAAAAGAGGGGGGGAAATAAGGGGGGGGGGAAATGTCCCCGGGGGCGGGGCCCGCTGCCCCCCCCCAACCCTCCCCCCCGGCCCCCCCCAGGGGGGCCGGCTGGCCGGCCCGCGACCACCCCTCTGCTGTCCCCGGCGGCCGCCTCTCTTAACCCCGGCCCCCCGATCCGGTGAAAAGCCGCTCCTGCCCGTTCCCCCGGGCCCTCGTGCGCGGGGGCCGCCGCTTTTAAAGGCCGGGGTTTCCCCGGGTTCCCCTAAAATTTAAAAAAAAGGGGCCCGTGTCCCGAAAAATTTGGCATTAAACGGGCGCTGGGTTCTATTTAAGGATCCCCCCCCCAGTACTTCCTCCCCTCTGTTTGGGGTGCTTACCTATGTCCCAGAGAGTATTGCGTTTTCCCTCCTTTATTACCCGTTAAACCCGGCCCCTTTTCCCCTACGGGTTTCCCCAAAACCCTTTCCTGTTTGCCGCCTTTCCCTAACCCCTCTGCCTGCCTCTGGGCCACGGAAAACCCCTGCTGCCCCGCCCGGGCCTTCGGCCCGTCCCCGACTACGCCCTCCGGGGTTACGTTTCTGTACCCCCCTGTAAACCCCCGCGCCTTCCCCAAGCAAGTCACTCAGGGGGGGCGACCCTTTTAGCCTCACCCGCAGCAAGTCCATCCCGCTTTTCGGGGGGGCTTTTGGTGAAAAACCGGGGGGTAAATTAGACTTTTCCCTTCCCTGGCGGGGTTGCTATCACCGCTTGCTTTTGGCCCGCGGATTCCCCCTCCTCCTTACCCACCTTTTTTCATTTTAAACCACCTTCAAATTTTAAAACGAAAACGCCCAAATTTTTTACCCCCCACAGGTTTAATTTTAAAGGGGCAAAAAAAACCGTGGGATTATATGAAAACCCTTTAAAAGATACGGTTTTTTGACTTTGGCGCACTACACTTTGTTCATTGACGCAGCTTGCACGTAAATCGAAAACAGCAATTTTATAGTCACCACAGGTGAATTGAAAAGTGCAAAACATACCGGTATTATACGAAAACATAACAGATATGTGTTTTTTGACTTTAGGCGCACTACAGCTTTGTTCATTTACGCAGCTTTCAGTAAATCTTAAAACAGCAATTTTATAGACACCACAGGTGAATTGAAAGGTGCAGAAATACCGTGTAATTATACGAAAACATAACAGATAACGTGTTTTTTGACTTGGCGCACTACATCTTTGTTCATTGACGCAGCTTGCACCGTAAATCTAAAACAGTCATTTATAGTCACCACAGGTGAAATTGAAAGGTGCAAAAAATACCGTGTATTATACGAAAACATAACAGCATACGTGTTTTTTGACTTTTGGCGCACTAAAGCTTTGTTCATGACCAGCTTGCACGTAAAATCTGAAACAGCAATTTTAAGTCACCACAGGAGAATTGAAATGTGCAAAAAATAACGTGTAATTATACCGAAATCATACACAGATACGGTATTATTGCACTTTTGCCCGTCAGATTTGTTGATAGAGACACCTTGCCTTAAATTTGAATCCAGCAAATTTTGTTTTGATTAGAGGGATTTGAGAATTCTGTGATTTGCCTCTTTTAATAAGAGACTTCCAAAACTATTCCATACCTCTCAAATTTTTATATTTCTGACATGGAGCGAAATGCAGGTCTAACGAGCAAAGAGGGGGTAGGCACAATTGAGGTAGAGTATGAGAGAAGGTGCTCCTTCCAGTCTGGCGACCAACACACATGCCATCGATCTTCAGTTGCAGGACCCCCCCGTTCAGGCCTGTCAATCGCTGGGTCCAGGGCCTGTGACTCTCAGTAACGAACAGCGACGCCAATCCTGGGGGGGGGGGGGGGGGGGGGGGTCCTCAGTGTTAAATGCAACACTGCATCCACATCTTACCTCCTCGTCTCGCAGTCACGGCCACAAATTGTCGTCATCAGCATCATCAGCGTCTGTCCAGACATGAAGCAGCCCCATGTCAACTCGTCTACCAACCACTGGGATAATCCATGTCTGAAGACCTCTTGATGACAAAATGCGTTGGGGTCAGCGCATGTAAAAATCAAAGGATGATTTAGTCCTGCCTTCTGACCCCATTACTGATGCCATCAGAGGAGGAAAGGAAGCCGTCAATCGCAAAAATCCCGGGCGGACGCAACGCTGCAGGCCCTCTTGCTTGAGCCGCAGCTATCTGATGCAGAAAATCAGGACGACCAAGTCACCTGTGTTGATGATGATGAATGATGACGACAATGCGGAATGCACCAGTGTCTGTTTCCGCAGAATTTGCTTGCGAGCGCTCAGCATGACGAGGAGGATGACGATGGGTAGTGTCAATACGGTCCCGCCACAAAAAGGGAGAGGGCGGTCGCAGAAGTCCGCTGATATGTTTCCCGCCACCACGGTCCCCAGCGCAAACCCGCTCCTCGCTTATCGCCGTCAAAAAGGTCCAAGGACCTCTCAAGCTGGCCTTCTTGAGCAAGCCTCTATTCACCCATCGATGTCATATGCCGCCTTTGCCGTATACGCAAAAGAGAGGCAAGAACCTTAAGTGGTTTAACCACCACCCATGTCTAGTCACCATGCAGCGAATGCATGAGTTTTGAAATGAGGTAACATTTGGTGCCAAAAAAGGCCAGACAGAACGCCGGGCCTCCAACCACTGTCACAACCCTCGTCTCCGCCTCCTCCTCCTCCGCCACCACCAAGCGTTCCTCAGCTGCGCATGTCTTCTCAGAGTCATGATCAGGGATCAGCCTTCCGCTTCAGCACCCACCGTCGCCCGAGTACCACCAGCACCACCAGAGACCCATCCTACCCCTTCTCCTTCGCAAGTTTGGACACCTGCCACACTGTACAGCGGCCAGTCTATAGCCAGCCTTCTGTCTTCCAGGTTTGGGAGTCAGAAGAAACACTTTACCCAAACCATCCCAAAGCCAAAAGCCTGAATGTCGGCATTGCCAGGCTTTTGGCCTGGAATGTTGTCCCTTCCTCTGGTGGCACAGATGTTCCGCCACGTCATTGCCCTTGCCTGCCCCCAAATATCAGATGCCGAGCAAGCCTGCTTTTGCCAGAAAACCGTCCCTGCCCCTGGCCAGCCCAATGTCTCTAAAATTTCAAGCGCTTGTACTGCATCTGTGCCGAAAAAGTCCATCTGACCAACCAACACATGGACTAGTAAGCACGCCAAGGCCGCTATATCTCTGTGACAGCTCACTGGGTGAGCTGGGTGGATGTCTCTGTTGGGTGACGGTGGCTCTCAGCTAGGCCACGCCTCTTCAAATACCGCAGGGGGGGGGGAGGGGGGGGGGGGGGGGGGGGGGGGGGGGGGGGGGGGGGGGGGGGGGGGGGGGGGGGGGGGGGGGTGAGGGGGGGGGGGGGGGGGGGGAGGGGGAAATTGGTGCAGGGCTCTTTCCCCAAGGTCCTCTGGTGGCATCACGTGCCCAGGATAAACCAGCCGTTTTGAAATTAATCTGTCTTGGAGGACCGTCCACACACAGGTCAGGATCTGTGACGGCTCTCCGAAAACGAGACCGAGCGCTGGCTGGGTGGTCAAGAACCTTGAGCCAGGCAAGGTGGTATGCGATAACGGCCGAAATCTGCTGGCCGACCTTTTTAGATCGGTAAGCAGGATCACATCCCTTGCCTGGCACATGTCATGAACCTGGTCGTCCAGAAATTTCTAAAGAGCTACACGGGTCTGGACTGCCTGCTGAAGGAGTGCCAGGTCTGAGTTCGCACATCCGCTGTTCCGCACCTCCGCCCCTGCTTCGTCCCCCTGCTGCGTTGCAGTGTCCAGCTCGCCTCCCGTCAACTCCCTCATTGTTAAGCCGGGGACACGCGGGAATTCCACCCTCCACATCTCCAGCAATTGTGGCAGCAGCGCAATGAGCCATTACGCAGTATGAAGTGCCACATGGCCTGACAAGACGGTGCGGACCTCGGGTGTGTTAGCCACCAAGAGTGAGGCAGGTAAAGAGCTCCTACACCATTCTTGCCATTTGGAAGAAGCCACCAAAATGGTCTGCGACAATCCCTTGTCAGCAGAGCCTGTGGTGATCTTATTTCTGGAACGATCGTTGGACACTCTGAAACAACAGGTCCCGCAGCGATGAGGAGGAGACGGACACAGGATGAGACACGGAGCCTCGTCTCCGTCCAAATCCACAAGCCCCCCCCCCCCCCTCTACGAACCCCACCCCCCCCACCCAGCAAACAACATTTTTTCCCCCCCACAATTTCATCGGTCTCATTAGCAAGTGTTCTCCAGAAGCTAATGCAAGGTGGCGCACAGCTCTCAGGTGCATCATCTCAGGCAATCAGGCTTTGTTGAAGCTGTGCCGGAGGCTGCGGATGAGGAGGAGGAGGTATTCCTAGACACCGATGTAACCTAGACTCCCGCGCTTGGAAGAGAGTTGGCGCCGAATCTGAGCGGAGAGAAGATGAGAGAGATCATTTGCTAGTGCCCCTCGACCCAGAGGCATGGGAAATCAAGGCATCCATCTCTCACATGAGTGCATTGGATGCTCCAATTCCTCCAACATGATCCTCGCATTAAGGCCATCGAAAATGAACAACATGTTACTGGGGCCAATCCTGCTGGATCCCCGTACAAAACAAAACTCAGCACTTTTTCTTCACCACCCAAATAGAGAATAAATGCAGGAAAAGGAGACCATCTGAGTGATCAACTGGAGACATTGTTGACTCTCTTCACGTTCTTCAAATGTCAACGTGAACACCGCCAGCGACGTGACAGCAGTAGAGTGTCAAGTAGCCGTAGTGGCAGCAGGCAGGCAAGGTGGCAGAAGCCTAATTGGTGACCTCTGGCAATCTTTATTTACCACCTCACCAACGCATGCAATGCATGGCACACATACAACACCATAACCAGCTTAAGATCATGTGCACGACTATCTGCTCTCATACAACGATTTTTTTTGTATGTGTTCCCGACCAATAGACTACTGGTATCCGAAAATGGATGAATGGCCAGAGCTGGCTCGCCACGCGCAATAGAGGTGTTTTCCGGCCCAGCAGCCAGCTGTCATTACTGAGCGGACCTTCAGCACAGCCGAGGATCTTACAGACAAACACATCCGGCTTTCCCACAGATAAATGTGGATTCTTTTGAACTTTCATTAAGAAAGAATCAGGCATGGAGTCTCTGATGCTGTTGTGGCCCCAATTGCCGAAGTCACCGATTAGTTTCTGGTCTAATACACATTCCTCTCCATACAGAAATTGAACTCATGAAAAAATTATTTTTAAAATGATCATTTCTTACTGCAAGTTTTATTCTCTATTCCCAACAGTTCATTTTGCTGTTTTGCTGTAGGAGACTGTAAGAAGACACCAAGGTTCATGACAAAACCATATTCCATTTACGCACGTTCTCTTTAGAAATTTTCGCATTGTCAATGTTTTGGGGTCATGTTTGCCTCACATGTTTTAACAGTGGCGTGAGAAGTAATATTTTAAATATTTTTGGGTCATGTTTGCTGGTGAGATACAGCCATAATTAGTCCTTTGGAACATGAAATGTGGCTTTAAGTGGCATTTCTCCCTCACATTTTAACAGTGGCTGAGAAGTCATATTTAAATTTTTTGGGGACATGTTGCTGTGAGATAAAGCAATAATCATGGTCCTTGTGGAACAGAAATGTGGCGTCTAAGTGGCATTTCTCCCTTCCAAATTTTAAACAGTGATGAGAAGTCATTTTTATAATTTTGTTTGGGTCAATGTGCTTTGAAATCAGAATCTACAGGTCCAATTCTAAAAATTTTTGTGTCTAATAGACATTTGTTTCTTCATAATTGTCAAAGTGGCATCATGGTCCATGTTTGAATTTTGGGGGCATTATGCTTGACATGCACAATACTACAGGTCCTATAAAAAAAAATGTTGTTTCTAACAGACATTTGGTTTCTTCACAATTGTCCCAAAGGTGGCTCAGGGTCATGCTTTGAATTTTTGAGGCATTTTGCAGTACATCAGCTATACTACATGTCCTATTATAAGAAAAAATTTGTTTCTAACAGACAATTGTTTCCTTCACAATTGTCCAAAGTGGACTCATGGTCATGTTTTGAATTTTTTGTGCAATTTGCTGTGACATGCACTATACTACAGTCCTAATATAAAAAAATGTTGTTTCTAACAGACGATTTGTCTTCACATTTGTCCAGAGTGCTCAAGGTGATGGTGCTGTCGGAAAACAAATAGTAGACACTGTAAAGGACACATATGCAAAATGACTTGTTTTTGCAGATCTTTAACATAGCGATACAATCCCTGTATTGCGACAACCCATTTAATATCAATTAAAAAAAGAGAAACAAAGACAGTGGATCCATCCTATTTAAAAGTGTTTTCTAAATTAAACTACTAAAAACGTGCATGTACAAAATAGCTGGTAAAAAAATTCCTCTGACTTGTACAAGAGGTACGGATAACTTGACCAGATGTAGGTTATTCAGAGGACATGGAGTATGGAGCACGGTAGAGACAAAGTACAGAGACAATTTCCTCCAGCACGTTTAGTAAAATGAAAAAAGAAATGCCAAGCAAAAAGGCACCTGGTGGACAGGAGCGTTAACCACCAGTATTCCAAGTGAAGTTCAATTGGTCCAGCACTCATACGGAGGGGGAAAGCGCTACCCCAGTCTTGACGTGTACTGAGGAAGCTGGAGTTTCACCCTTCCGCTTCTGCACTCTTCTTCAGCACGACAGTTTTCTTGCTGCGTCATCAGGCATTTTAACTGCATGTTAATAGAGCACGAGGGGCGGGGGTTGGGGCCCCCACCTGGGCTCTCACCGCACCCACTATAAACTCGGCCCTGGGTCCATGCTGTGGCTCAGGACAGGTATACGTCAATGTCCAGTCAACTAAAATGTGGTTGAAAGACTCCTTTCCGCACTTTTTAATCTGGGGTCCAGACAGGTTTAATGGTCATACTGCGTCCCAGACAGGTATAGTCAATGTCCATTCAACTAAAATGGTGGTTGAAAGACTCCTTTTTTTCCGCACTTTTTAATCTGTGGGCCAGACAGGTTTTACAGGTCATGCTGCGGTCCAGAACAGTTTGTCAATGTCAGTTCAACTAAAATGGTGTTGAAGACTCCTTTTCCAGCACTTTTAATCGGGGGGTCCAGACAGGTTTATGGTCATACTGCGGTCCAGGACAGTTCTAGTCAATGTCCATTGAAACTAAAATGGTGGTTGAAAGACTCCATTTTCCGGCCCTTTTTAATCTGTGGGTCAACAGGTTTAAGGGTCATGCTGCGTCGCAGGACAGGTTTTGTCATGTCCAGTTTCAACTACAATGGTGATCCTCAAAGACTACTTTCTTCCAGCACATTTTAATCTGTGGGTCATGCAGGTTTTTTAGGGTCATGCTGCATTCCAGACAGGATATTTCAACGTCCAGTTCAAGTAAAATATGGGTTCAAATAATTCTGCCTTCTGGCACTTTTAATTGTGGTCGATGCCAGGTTTAAGGTCCATGCTGTGTACAAGACGGATAGTGAATGGTGGTGTGACTTTTTTCTGTGGCTTTTATAGCCTAAGTGTTGTGCTAAGATGTAGCAGGTATCCATTGACTGTTGTGGCTGTTAATTCCCAGCTTCCTCCAGCCCTGTTTGGGTGTAAGAATGAAGGTTTGTTGCTCCTCTCCATAGACTTTAAATGTTCATCAGAGATGACGACTATCGAAAAACTTATCGATGTGGCCGACTATCGACTATCGCCAGATGTCGATAGCCAACGTAATCGCTCAACACTAAAGGCTATCTCTACACAGCATAGCTATACGATCGTATCGTAAGTGCTTTTAGTTTTTTAAAAGCGCCGAAAATACGATTGTTACTGCTGCCCCATAGGCAACAATAGTAAAGACGAGCTGTATCTCACAGCTTTCTTTTCTGCTCGTCTTCTGGCGCCAGCATATTATACAACATGTTGTATAATACGTTGGTGCTTTCAGTTTTCTTGGCATCTTCCCATACAATACAATTGTATGGTTGACAGCAAAAAAACCGAGAAGCAACAGTGGCTTCCGTACAAAGCGTGACAAAAAACGTGGTACTGTTCGATACAGTGTAGACATAGCCTAAATATCCCAGCATGCAGTGTCTGCACCTGTTGCGTTAAAAAAAATAAACCCTCCCCCAAAAATAAGACATAGCCCTTTTTTGGAAATTAAAATAATATAGGACCCTGTCTTATTTTTGAAAAAAAACGGTAGTATCTAGACAAGCAGATATTTCTTTTAAAGAACATCTATTACATTGTATCACGTTGGTTCTGTGAGGACGTGTCTGTTGTTCTGTCCCGCCGCATGTTAGAAAATGCTACAATAAAGGCAAGATTTATACGACATGGTGCATGCCGTGGGCTATATTCTTTATCCCGTTTATGATTCTGAACTGGACTATCTTCTTTCATTGAGCACCACAGCGTCATTTATAAATATCACAGTTTCACAGGGGAGCGCTGATCACCTATGTGAATGGTCATGTTGATTGGCAGTGCCAGGACTTAGTGTTATTTGTTGTTGCCACGATTGTATCACTTTTAATTTACTCACCATAGAGTATATAATTGGATTATTTCTTTAACTTTCACGCAAGGATGCAATATGCATTTGGCTTCAATTAATTTGCTTTGATGTTCTCAAATTTCCAGGATATCTACGATTCAGGTGTTTCAATTGGCTGAAGAAATTAAAAGACCCAATAAAAATATCTTGCCATTATCTCTGTTGATTGCTAAGCAAGACACCTAGGGCGACATGTATGAACGGGGCTGCACCAGATATCTGCCGTCTTTTCAGCCCGATATCAGAGGCCACCCTGTTCATACATTTTTAAATCTCTCGCACGCCACTCTCGGGCACACTACATAGTGCCTGCGCCGCTTTGTAATGCACCCTATCTATGGGGGGCGTGCAGAAGGCGGGGCACACTAGAACCGAATCGAAGCTACATATTTATAGCTTAGTTACAGCATTTCTAGGCGCATTACTGTGGACTTTGAAAAGTGGTATACCTGATCCAGAATGTTGCCCTAACGCTTGAATGCACCTGATTTATTACCCACTGTAAAGCGGGTTCATAAATTTAGGCGCATTCTATGCCATTAATGTGCATGAAATTTTACGTGTTAACGTCAATTTCATGCATGTTGTCCTTAATTCCAATAATTTGGAAAATTATATGATCATAAATTGTGGTGAATACATTTCTCACAAAAAGTTAGGGATACTTGCTTTGGGTTTAAATTATAAGATGAATAAAAAGGGCAATGTATAAGCTCGCCGGGTCGGGGGGCGCTTTTTCCTTTGTTTTTCCGGGGAAATCTGCACCTGATTTGTGTCGGGGCCGGGGGGGCCATACATAAATGTAAATCCCCCGCACCCCGCCAGGTTTTTAGGCGCAGTGCGGGGCTTTTGGGGCAGTGCGGCGCGGCCTTAGATTCGCCGCCCAAGCTAGGCACCATACTGCGGGGAAAAGTCCGCCTCCCCGCCAGTGTGGGGCCAGTGGGGGGACTGGGCGCAGTGGGGGCTGCCCAAAGATTCACCGCCGGGGTAGCGCACTCATACATGCGGGCAAAAGTCCCCTTGCCCGCCATGTGTGGGGGCAGTGCGGGGACTTAGGCAAGTCGGGGGCTGCCCGCAAAACTGTTCCGATTGGACAGGGTGGAAAACAGCAGAAATCATTCCACATGTCTGTGCGGAGTATGAACAAAAAAAACGCCTTTTAAAAGGCGTTCAACATTCCAAGAAAAGAGCTAAACCTCAAAAAAAAAATACATAAAACAAAATCACTTTTCCCAAAAACCTAATTCAAGAAATTTGGATATTGGAAATTGCCGGGGAAAAACAGAATTCAAATTCTGAAGCTATTATCATTGGGGCGGCAGAAACCGGCCCAAACAAAAGGGGCGACATGAACCATTAAAACCTATAAGGGAACATTTTACCAATCAAAATCAAAGGGGGGGACATTCAAAACATAAAAATGGGG
>JAODAL010068533.1:0-16760 GCA_025379985.1 Phyllomedusa bahiana
CCTGTGTTTACTCCTTCTCCCCGCTGTTGTTCTTTTGTAGCAGGAGTGAAGCATCACACAGGTCAGGTGGCAGTGGAGCTTGTGTGTTATCTATCTTTCAGAAAAAAGCAGTAATTTACTCTACTGTTTATTTACTCAGAAGCTTCCCTGGTCCTGAAGCATGAATTTTTTTAATTAGCGAGTTTGAAACAAAAGGGCTCAAATGCTAATACAGACGCTTGACCGGAAGTACAAGTAAACACATTTTTTTCCACTCAGCACCTATTAAACTTTGAAGGGAAAACCCCTTGAACTAGCTGTTGCCCAAAACGCACCGTGAACCACCCTTTTAAGAAACATAAACAATCATGTGCTGCTGAAAACAAGCATGGATGCATCCTATCCCGACCAGGGCGGGTAACCCCTGGGGAAATGCTGAAACCCAAAGCTTTTGCTAAAAACGTTTCTGGAAATAAAGCAAAATCGAACAGTAATGTATTGAAAAAAAAAATAAAAACCCCCAAAAAAAAATAACAAACTTTTTGATTGATTAAAAACTAAACCTCAAAATACAAATAAACAGAATGGTGTAATTAAACTGCCCTATACGGCTGCAACCTATATGATATGAAATAGAGAAATGTTTATACGCACGGGCTATATAAATCAGAAAGGATACATCCCCAAGCCGTGTATCGAATTTTTTTACAAAAATTGTATGATAAAAAAATTTTAAAAGGGGAACACAACAACCCCAAAATAATAAACTCATAAATCTGAGAATATGCAATGTATTTCATTCCATAAACGGGAATAAGGTTTTGACCCACACCCAAAAATTCACTTATCCATGTGCTGGAAGAAAAAATAATATCCAATAACCCTTTACACGTACCTACAAAGGGGGGAACCCCCCCAAAGGGGCAACCCCCTATCTGAGGGCTGTCTTATCATAAACAAGCAAGGGGAATAGTAAATATCCCCAAAAATGCTTATTGGACAAAAAATTTATCCCACCAAAAATTCAAAAATAATAAAAAAAGAATGGGAAAAAAATTTTTAAAACCCCCCTACTTACGGGCATAAAAAACCCCCAAAGGCCCAAGTATTACTAAATCTTTCACTGTGAGATTAGCGGAGGTAGAATATCCCTTTAACCCCTTAAAGACCGGCACCGTCTTTTTACGGGGGCCGGTGCGGGTCTTCGTCTGCAGCGACGTCTTTTTGGGGTCGCTGCAGACCTCGGGGGGTTTCCGGGGCTCGGGCCGCAATTGCCGGGGGGTCGGGGCTGTACTACACAGCCCCCCCAGGCCTCTCCTCAGGCACGGGGGGGCGGAGGGAAACCCCCGCAACCCAATCTTTTTAACCCTTTGATTCGGGGGGTTACCGCAGCGCAATCAAAGGGTTCCCCCGCTCTGGGTGATCGGAACACCCCGGGCCCAAAGGGCCCGGGAAAAGGCGCCAGCAGCCCCGGGGGGCCCAGAGTGGGCCCCCAAGCTGTCTTGTATGAAGCCCGGGTTAGGGCGCAGTTGCTGTCCTTATCACGCCTGTGTCAGACTGACACGATTAGAATGTATTTAAATATGAATATGCTAATACATTACAAGTGTAAAAAAAAAAAATAAAAAAAATAAATAAAAAAAATATTTTAAAAAAAATTAAATTTTACAAAAATTAAAAACCCCAAAAAAAAACCCACACTATTTTGGGATCCACACGACCGTAATAACCCTTGAATTTAAATTTAAAAATTTAAATGTGAAATGTAATGGGGTTTTAAAAAAAAAAAATCTGTAATTAATTTATAAGTGTACTTAAACATTCCACAAAACAAAGTACTCACTTAAGCCGAGTAAGGTGTAAGGAACCCTTGATATAAGGGAAGAATTTGGGGAACCAAACAAATTTAAACCAAAACAAAGGATAACACCTAGAAAAAAAGATACATAAAACAAAAACTTTTAATCAGAATGAATAAGAGTTGGGAAAAAAAAAAAAAAACCCCCTCAAATAATCCTATAAAGGACCTGCTCCCCAAAAAATGGGAAATTTCCCCAATAAGGCCCCCCACACTGGAACCTAAAAAACCCCGCCCCTAGCTAATCTAAATGAAAAAAGAAAAAGGGAAAAAAAAAAAAAAAAAAAAAATTTTCTACAAATGGGGTGCACAAACAAAAAAAGTGCTGTGATAAATAACAATACAACAGGGCAATTACGTTTGATGTTCAAAAAACTATAATTGATGAGCGTCATAGAAAATAATCAATAACCTAAATATTCCAATATTCCAATTCCAAATTTTGGAATATTTATGCGTTATTGATTACTTTCTAACCATCATAATTCATAGTATTTTTTTAACATCAAACTATATTGTCGTTGTATTATTTATCACGCACTTTTTTTTTTGTGCCTCCTTTGTAGTATATGTGTTTTTTTTTTTTTTTTTTTTTCTTTTTTCTTTTTTCTTTGATTAGCTAGGGACAGGGTTAGTTTAGGTTTCCAGTGTGGGGCCCCCTTTTTGGGGGGATTTCCCCATTTTTAGGGGAGACAGTCCTTTATAGGATATATTTTAGGGGTTTTTTTGTTTTCTTCCCAACTCTTATTCATTCGAAAAAAGTTATGTTTTATGTATCTTTTTTCTAGGTGTTTTTTCCTGTAGTTGTTTTGGTTTTACTTAAACTATTCCCCATAAAAAAAACTTTCTCGAAAAAACAAGGCCTCATCGCTCGTCATTGAAAAAAAAAAAAAGTTCAACGTTAAACGCAAGGAGGGAAAAATAAAAAAAAGTTCGTCACTAACTACTTTTCAGGCGTTCGGCTTAAGGGGTTAATATTACTGTGATCCTTTTACTTCATACTTGTAACTTGTCTGTACTTCTGTCTGCAGGGTAACGTGCCACTGAAGGATCTCAATGCTCGGCCCATGGAAGGTTTTTGTCCTTGCAAACAAGGCAGGGGAGGGCTTCCGTGGGTCTCACGTTATTGACTGAAACTTTGCCCCCCCCATCTCCAGATCTTCCCTTTGAAACAACAAGAAAACAAATAAAACCAGATCATACAGCGTTCAACGCCTCCGGGCCGACCAACACTTCCTCTCATCGGGGGGCCCCTCAGAAGCGTGATTAAAACTGCAACCACCAGATCTCGTGGGGCGCCCCCATCTGATCACGAGTCAAATTAAAGGAAAACCATTCTATTTTTAAGAAACCTGTCAAATGAAACCGCGTCCATCCCAGATTTATTTTTTTTTTTTTTCTTTCATTAAGTAGTTTACTTGGTCCGGAGTTACTTTTTTTTTTTTTTTTTTTTTTTTTTTAAATCTATTTAATGGTATTTACATTTATCACTAAATACTGATCCACGTATCATAATATTAGAATTCCACAATAAACCTAGTTTCCGGGCTGGCCTGCTCTCTAACAATGATTTGCTGTAGAAAACTTGGCTGATATGTTTTTGGAGCACGGTTTAGACTCCATGAGGGTTAAGCAATTTTGTGCTTTTGCTTTTTTTTTTTTTTTTTTCACTTGTGTGAAGTGAAAAGTGCCCTTTGAAGCAAAGGTATTTGTACTCCCCAGACATTCTGTACTGAGGCTTCATCTCTTCACTGCCCTTTAGATAGTTGTTTGTGGCAATGACGCTCTCTTCTACCTGATCTATGTGTCTGGTGTCCTTTTTATTGGTCGTAAAACAACTCTCACTACAAAGTGTTCATAGAGTCTTCTGGAAGTCAACAGGTTTTGGTGCAGATTTTTTTTTTTTTTCCCCCCTCCCCCAGACCTGAGTGTACTAACAGCAGGAAGGAGATATGCAAAGATATGTCTATACACAGTTTACATCCTATTTTTCTCAAGTTATTGTTTTAGTTGCATTTTAAAAGAAATACTGGGTTGTCCAGTTCCCACTTTGCAACCTATATAGAATTTGCAATAAAGTAAAAACACTCATGTTATTTGTGAATTGGTTTTTTTTTTAAACACCTTTTTTAATGGAATAATTCATTCCAAAAGGGGTTTTCTCACTACATTGATTCATCTCACCTTAGTCCTGTTTTTTTTTGGTTTCACTTTGAATTCAGGGGAGCGTTTACTGGCCTCTACTAGGCTGCAGTAGAAGCCAGGTCTGTAGCTATAGCGACCAGTGCTAACAGCCTATCAGGAGAGAGAGAACAGGTCTGTAGCTATAGCGACCAGTGCTGGCAGCCTATCAGGAAAGATCAGACAGGTCTGTAGCTCTAGCAACCAGTGCTGGCAGCCGCCTATCAGGAGAGATCAAACAGGTCTGTAGCTATAGCGACCATCGCTGACAGCCTGTTAGGAGAGATGAAACAGGTCTGTAGCTCTAGCAACCAGTGCTGGCAGCCTATCAGGAGAGATGAAACAGGTCTGTAGCTCTAGCAACCAGCGCTGGCAGCCGCCTATCAGGAGAGATCAAACAGGTCTGTAGCTATAGCAACCAGTGCTGGCAGCTGCCTATCGGGAGAGATCAAACAGGTCTGTAGCTCTAGCAACCAGTGCTCGCAGCCTATCAGGAGAGATCAAACAGGTCTGTAGCTGTAGCAACCGGCGCTGGAAGCCGCCTATCATGAGAGATTGAACAGGTCTGTAGCTATAGCGACCTGATTAGCTGATGCCGCCCATACAAGAGGGGATGTCTTGGAATAGGTAGGACACTGTTGATGGACATATATTGCAAAGTGATTTGTCTTTGCAAGATCTTTAACATAAAAGTAGTGGGACAACCCTATTAATGGACGTTGTTGAGCAGCAAAGATTTTTTGGTTTCTAGCTTCCATATCATACTGTTTAGGCTTGGTGGTGAAAGTCTTGAGTAATTGTGACCCACTGCATCTGCTGCCCAGTTCATTGGATGTTTTTGCAGCGACCAACTGGGCTAGAAATCTGCCGATCACACCATCGGATTTCTTCAGAGACAGCGCCTTGTGCATCTGTTATGTTTGCTATTGTAGTTCTGTCTCATTCACTTAAAGGGGATTTCTCAGAACAAAGATTAGCTTTCGACATAAAGGGACAGTTAGATGTAGACTTTTTTTTCCCAAATAAATTGGTCAATAGATTTTTCTTTCATCAGGAGATAAGAGACATTTTATTAGTTCTCTGAATTCACACAGGTAGCTATGGCTACCTGCATACCAGACGGATGTCTTTTATTTGATTAGCTGAGAGAGCTGGGAAGTCACCCCACTGCTGGACTGAGCTCTGAGCAAACTAATTATATCTAACAAGATTAGCTTCACTAAACAAAAGGTACATGTTCTGTGAGGACTGAAAAACATGGCTTTATCTGTAATCTTGTTACAGATACCCTTACTCTGACAGTGCAGAAGATTGTTATGCTCACATGGAGTGTTGAGTCCGTGTAACATACGCTTTTAGATGCGTGTCTGGATCTGTCTGTCGGACCCTAAACGAACCCTAAAACGTATGTAATAAATAGCAGTGTGATTTACATGGCTTTTAATATGAAACACGATTGATCAGCGATGCGTTTCTCACTCTTTCGGATCCGTCCCAAGAATTGACCTGTCAATTCTTGGTCCGAAAGACGCAGCAGGAGCCCCCATAATAAACTATAGGATGCACTCCTGCTGCATCCAACACACATCCAACATGTAGCTGCGTGTTGGATACGTGAAGGATCTGATCAGCGCAGTGTTTTGGGATGTGATTTTTGGATCCAAAACCGTATCCCAAAACGCTGTGTAAATGGCCCCTAACGGCATGAAGAAGAATATGCTAATCACTGCTGTAGAACCACCCAGAGCCTGAGGAGTGCAAACCTTCTAAAACTCCTTCAAAGGGTGATTCAGGCCTCGAAAATGGCAAAGGGACTGCAGATCTCTTTTATGCAATCCTTTGATGTGCATACACATAAGGCTAAGTACACACCACGTTCCTGGCTTTCGTTTATTGTCCATGCCAGGCTGTATACATTAATTGGATGCCAAAAAGTGGCGTTTTTCATCCATAGGGTCCCATTGTAAAAGAGAAAAAAAGATACAGTTGACTTGGGTGCTCTTTCCATGTAACTATGTTCAACATGAGGTAATCGCATCCATGTCGAAACAGAAGACAAGTAACCAGCTGAGCAATTGAGTTTGTGTCCTGTTTGTTATGTTCCCAATATCTTTTTTTTTTTTATTTTTTTTCGTTTTTGAGACAATGTGATTTATATTCTTATTTTAATTTGATTTTAGACTTTTGTTCTATTTTCTGGACATAATTACAGAATATAAGAAGTAACAATAGGGAGCTCACCCGGTGTTGAGGTGCACAGACAATAGATGGCTCTAAAGATATTTCAAAGAGTAAATCGTGTTAATCCGGCATTGATTATTTCTGGAGTAAAAGTTCAGCAGCAGACAGACACAATACCGTACATCATCTGTTTTCTGTTGGTTTTTTATTCAAGAAATGAACCTCAATATTTTATGAGAATTCTGGATTAACATGATTTATTCTTTGACGTAATTACAGCAGCCACATAAATCAGAGGCTGTGATGGGGGGAGATGGTGGTGAGTCAACTGTAAGGCTGTGTTCACACGGGTTAAATTGGGGCGCATATTGCTACGTATTTCGCGGCGTACTGCGCTCAAATACGAGCGAAATGCGTCCCAGTCATTCCGGTAATCCACAGTTCTCATAGAACCTCCTCTCCCTGCTCGGACAATATGCTGCGGGGGGAGATAAGTGACATGTCATTTACTAGCGGCGAATACGCGCCGCCAGCAATGAATGTTTATGGGGCCGGCGGGCTTCGCCCCCACCCCCACCCTGCGGGAGTCGGTCCGAGGTCCCGGCGTAATTGCACCCCGTAATTATGCCATGTGAACTTAGCTCAGTATATGTTCACACGGCGTATTGGGCCATGTACTGTATGTGCTGCAATACGTCGGGTGTTTTAGAAGTTACGCGCTGTAAAGCGCGCACTTCTAAAGCACGAGGGGCGGCCCCATTCACTCTCACTAGCAGGTGTGAAGAAGTGACCTGTCGCAATGGTATTGTAGGCCGGGGGAGATGAGACGTCATTCATAGCTCTTTATGAGAGCCATGAATTACTGTAATTGCGGTGCGCAAATACAACGCAAAATGTGCGCCGCTATTACGCTGTGTGAACATACCCTAAGAGATTTCTAGGCATGCTCTGTGACCTGGGCATCTGCGTGTTCTAATCCTGCCTTTGATAATAGTGAGGAGACTGCTGAGAAGTGATCTCTACAGAACAGAAAGTGTCAGCGTATTCTAAGTCTGACCACAGCAAAAATTGCTTGAGTGTTGTTTTTTTTTTATGGTTAGTGATGTTGAAATTTTTTATATTTTATAAGTATGTTTAACGTAAAACTTGATTTAAACAGATCATTTTCTATTGACCTGTTACCTTCAATGTTACTGTTTGTCTCCAGGTTCTTCCAGTTATCCTAGCTTCATAATAAGGTAGAAAAAAAAAAAAAAAGTGCTGTATATACTCGAATATACGTTAACTTTTTTATTTTTTTTTATGCTGTAAAAGCCCCCCACGGCTTATACTGGAGTGCAGTGTCTGACTGGCCCACTGGAGGATTACCCAGTGGGCCCTGGGTCTGACATAGGGAGGCCCGCCAGGTTCCAGGCTGCTGCCATGGGCCTGGAGCACCGACGGTCTCTTCAACTGTATGTGTGTTCTCTGGATGCACATACAGTTGAGGGCTTCCATGGAGCAGAGAGCCGAGTGCTCCCTACTCTGCAGAGTACTTCGGTGAGCCGGAAGCAGGCTTGCAGTCCTCCAGAGCATCCAGCACTGGCGGCGTGAGTCTGTAATCCAAGCTGCGTGCGTGGCAGGAAGCGTTACGCCGCCTGTGCCGGGAAGAACACGGAGAACCGCGGGAGCTTCAGGGAGCTGGGGAAAAGTGAGTACTACTACTTCTTTTTTCTTTTTTTTTTTTTTTTTTTTTTTTTCCCCGGGGACCCTATTGCCTATCTATACTGGGGCACTTTAACTTGCCTGTTTAAACTGGGAGCCCTGTTAGCAATCTATCCATACTGGGGGCCCTATTACCTACCTACCTACCTACCTATTTATTTTTTCAATTTACCAGTGAAATGGAAAGTAGCCTCAACAGGGCTATCCTGTCCTTGTGGGGAGGGGGGGGGGGGGGGGGGAATTATCTTAAAAATAACAAAAGGTGCACCGAGAAAACAAATCACAACATGCCTTGCTGCTATGACAGTGCTTTCTGATGTGTTATTCACAAAATGGTGGGGTTTTTTTTATACCCTTTTCCAAATTAGTAGATAAGAGGCATCACATGTAGCTGTCTGTGAGGGTCTATTGGCACGTTGTTATCTATAGACCACTCCTCACAGCTTCAGGAATGTCTAAGCACAAGGTGTAACTTCTGACTAGGCGCCATCTTTGATTACACGACGATCTATACAAACTGCTACAGGCAGCCATTTTGTTTAACACATTAATGACAAAAGATATACCTACAGCTTTTACATGCTGTATTATGTAGGTATGTGACTATTATATATATATATGTATGTACATGTGAGGTATATAATAACTAATACATTAAAATAGAGACACAAAGGATCACATACTATATATAATATATATATATATATATATATATATATATATATATATATATATATATATAAATATATATATATAAATCTCCTTTGTTCCCATCCACAACACCAGTAGTTGCTGTGTTTCCCACACGATGCTTATACACAAGTCAATACGTTTTCCCAGTTTATTGTGGTATTATATTCAGGTTTGCTTATACTCGGTTATATATGCTAATTCTTAAACAGCTGTTAGTCCGACCCCATTCTACTATACCTAAACCTTTTGGTGTCTGTGAGGGACAGTGTTAAATGCTTTTGCAGTATTCAAAAATACTGTATCCACCGCTGGCTCTGAAGGCCAAGTTTATATCTTGAACGTTTTGTAATGTTCCTCAGCCCGTTCATGAACATTTTTTGTAGGGTGCATTATCCTGCTGCAAGAGGCCATTGCCACTAGGGACTACCATTTCCATGATGGGGTGTACTTGATCTCTAACACTAGTTAGGTTGAACATGTCAAAGTAACATCCATGCCAGGAGCCGAGGTTTCTCAGCAGAAAATTGTTCAAAGCATCCCACTGCCATCGCCAGCTTGTGGTCTTCCTTATATCGCAACCCGGTACCATCGGTTCCCCAGGTGCCACACATGAAACCTGGCATCACTCAAAAAAAAAAAGTGCTAAGCAGCCACTTGTTCTGACCACAGCTTTGTCTTGTTAGAACCACTGAACAATGGAATGTGCCCAACTAAGAAGTAACATCTATGAATTTGGTTTAGGCCCCATTTGCATCACACTTTTGGCTTTCACCAGTAGAATGTGTCCCGTACCTTGAAGAAGTATACACTGGCAGGTCTATAGGCAAACACAGTCCCTTTTGGACAACATTTGCTCTATATTTCGAGCACAAATGCTTTGTGCTGTGATCTTCCACACTTTTGTGCTTGGTAGATAAAGTGTACAC
Source organism: Phyllomedusa bahiana (assembly GCA_025379985.1). NCBI lineage: Eukaryota > Metazoa > Chordata > Amphibia > Anura > Hylidae > Phyllomedusa > Phyllomedusa bahiana. The sequence goes on from JAODAL010068533.1 coordinate 9,523, forward strand.
ATTTGGGGAATAGTACAAACACCTTCCACCAGAGACCGTGTGCGCCTTACAGACCTCAATGGCCCTCACAGATCTGATCCAACTGACGCGATAATTTTTTTTTCTGATCGACACCACCAATGGACCTTGTATCATGAATCTCTGGATACAGTGACATTTTTTGACCTTACTATGCTTTATACTGAATTGTATGTGTTGTTGTAGCTGACATTGGGGTGACGTACTGGTGTCAACCAAGCTGAAGGTCTCAGAAATAGAAACCCAAGCATGTGCTGTGTAAGCGGTGCTAGCAGTGCTGAACACATGGTCTGGAAATAGGAAATGCAGGAATCTGACGAGCACAACACCAGTATGATAAGTAAAATATTACATGCTTAAAAACCACATCACACAGGACAGAGTCAGGTCATAGCACATGAGTGACGGTTTACCTATGGGTTTATGCTACTGTAGGGTTGATTAAGAGGGCTTTAAAGGTTGTGTTTTTGCAGCATAAAAAAATGCAAATTTGTAGCAGTGTTTTTATATGTTTTCAGGGCAAAAACTTCACCAGTCAGATGTTAGCTTGAAATCAATAGGGAAATACAGCAAACTATCTAAATTACTTTTTCTGTAAATATATAGCTTTTTATTGTGGCACTTTTCTTAAAAAATTTTTTTAGGCAGTATGTTTTTTTTCCCCCACTCTCATACACCTACATTCTGTTTTTTTTCTGCATAAAAAAAACCTGCATGTTGTGTGGTGCATTTTTTTATTTGTTTTTGTGGCGTTTTTCTTCATTACAAATCATATGATTCTAAGGCTGTGTACACACGGCATACTTTCAGCGCGCATTTCGCGTTGTATTTGCGCTCTAATACGAGCGAGATGTGCGCCGAAATTACAATAATCCATAGTTCTCATAGAGAACTATGGATTGCGCCTCTTCTCCCCGCTCGTACAATACGACGTGCGGGGAGATAAGTGACATGTCGGTTACTGGTGGCGAATACGCGCCGCGAGTAATGACTGCGGAAGTACGTGTGTAGCAGCATGACTCCCGAACACCCGGCGTAATTGCGGCTGTACTGTACGCCCCGCAATTATGCCATGTGAACATAGCCTAAGAGAAATCATTAAATTACATAATGTGTGATGACAAAACAATGCATGTTACTTATACATTACTTTGAAAATGATGCCCCCAAAAACTACATAAAAACAATGCCTGTAAGTTGTGATTTTCGACCAAAAGAACACCCTGCTCACTGTAAGTGTATAGGAAGGGCCGCTCCACTCGAGTGTTTTCTTGAACATGCGTAATACGGATCTGCAATACTGATGCATTAGACTGGGATTTACCATATCTAACTATATATTGGAAATATTACTTTTATACTGCAAATTTCATGAGAGTCAAGTTTTGTTTACTGAAATACTCCTTTAAATTGGCAAAGTGTGTCCCCACACACGGGTTTGCGGTCGGTTTTTCAGACTGTTTGTGGTTTTGCAGACTATCTGAAAAACCGGCCGCAAACGAACACACCGGGCTTCTATGGAAAACCCGTGCAACAGACCCCACTGCACGGGTTTTCCGCCCGGTGGTTTTTAATGCCCACGGGCTCCCCGGAAAAAAAGCATTGTGCATGTTCATTCTTCCGTCCGGTTTTTGGACGGAATATGAACATGGGACAGGGGAGGGCTTTTCTCTGTTCATTGCGGAGAAAAGCCCCTCCCGCGTCCCTGTGCACGGCACACAAACCGGATAAACCGACTGGTATTTGTCCTCTGCCGTGTAAACGGGCCCTTATCCTCCATTTGGAGTATGTAGTAAGTATGGCAGACTTGCACAACTTTGTAGGAAATAGGAACAACCTCGTTCCGCTTGGGTCCAGCCCCAGACCTTATAGGACAAATTTGCGGGTTGGCAGAACTCCTTTGGCAGGTCATATGTTGTGCTGGCCTGATGTATGGAACAGGCCCCTGTATTGACAAGAAGCCTAAAGCGGTTTTCTATTTGATATAAATGAAGCCTCATGACTATAAAATGTACACCATGTCTGGCTGTTTCATACAATCTGTTTTCGGCCATTGCAGACTGGTGAGAAGACGGCTGTAATGTTTCTAAAAGGGGTTACAGTCTGAAGGACTAGGAGTGCTCCTGCCCCCCATGACCACTACTTTATTAGGATAGGGACACACCACGTTTCTGGCTTCCATTTAACCAGGGCTGTGGAGTCGGCAAGCCGAAGACCCGACTCCGACTCCTCAATTTCCCAAACCTCCGACTCCCTCCCTCATACACGGCGCATGTTTAATTGATAACTTTACTGTAGTAAAATGGTAACATCAGGCTGTTTATCACCTTATGATACAACAATCAAGCTATTTAGGTAGAACAGACACTGACAAGCAAAAGGGTAACAATGTTTTGATCTTTTGAACACTTGTGGGTAGAGTTGAAGAAAAAGCTGTATTTATATCCAGGTCCAGTCTGCACCAACATTGGGAATGTGTAGAAGAGACTTGGGATCAGATTTTGTTCAAAATATGCTTGAATTTGTTCCAGAGCCCAGAAGGATGCAGGCAGGGCTGAAAGCCAAAGGTGGATTTCCCAAATACTAACAAAATAATAAAAATTAACATTTTGATTTTTAGGCCGTGTTCACACGGCTTATTCCCGACGGATTTGTGCGCCGTATTGAGCGCACAAATCCGTCGGGAATAAGGGGCGGGACGGGGGTGGGGCCAGAGCACGGCGGGGGCGCCGCTCCCGGCCCCATAGACAATGCATTGTTCACGGCGCGTACGCGCCGTAAATACTGTGCATGTCACTTTCTCCCCCCGCGGCGGATTCCACTGTTCTCTATGAGAGCAGTGGATTACCGTAATTGCTGCCGCAGATTGGAGCCGTACTGAAGCGCAAATCCGGCGCGCAGTACGGCGCCAATACGTGGCAGAATAAGCCATGTGAACGAGGCCTTAGGAGCAAAACTGTAACAATGCAGTTACAGGAAAGAATCTGCATAACTAAGCAGATGCTAAATACTCGCAAGTCAAATTTATGTATAAGATAGGTAAGATGACTGTATATAAAATTACAGTAGTCTCATGTACAAAGCTGTAGTGGATGGTGAGATATGGAACCTGAAAGCCACAAGTTCAAAACAATGTTACCATTTTGACAATGTAAAATATATTTATTGGATATGACTTTAAAACACAAAAAAATTGTAAGTATGCAAAACACTGCAGGAACATTTGTGGAGTCTCTGAATTTGTTCTGAGAAATAGTATTTCCCCCATCAGATCCTGCATACATGACCTCACATCTGATCTCATTATATCCAGGCTAAAGAACAGCCTCTCTACACTAATTTTGGTTGGTGACCACAGGGGCAACATCTCTAACAATATCAGGGTATAAAGGAACTGCCTCAGCCACAGTCCGTTTGATGAATGGTTGAACTCTTGTACTTCTTTGAAAGCAGGTGAAAAATTTGCTGTAATCTGTTTGCCCTGGGAGAAGAATCTTTTCCCCTGGGGCAGCACTTTGCCTGCTCCATGTCATCAATTACACTCTTCATGTGATAAGGCTGAAGATATGGGAGCAGTAGCACTGGCCGGACCCAATTCCTCTTGCTCTTTACACTGCTTCAAACTAACTGGACCAACTTATTATATATTTTGGGAGTTGGTCCATTTTATGACGACTCCGACTCCTGCAAAATACGCACCGACTCCACGACTTCAACACCACAGCCCTGCATTTAACCAAGTAGTGGCGTTCATCACTCATAGGATTCCATTGTAAAAAATGCATAGGTTTTTTTTACTAAATTGTTGGATAGAAAAGCGCAGACTCTTGCACATTTCTGTATTTTTTTTGTTGTATACCAGCCAAATGGAGGCCAAAGCCATGGATCGTATAGATACATTCAGCACATACTTCGGGGGCTTTCATGGGGCAACCTGTAGACACGGGTTCTGTGGTTTGTTAGTTATAGTTTGACAAATCTGTGTCAAGCAAACATAAACAAAAATTCTAGAATAAAAGCAACTTTATATTAAGAATTTTTTTTTGCCAGAGACTTTGCTCTTGTGCAATTTTAGGCAAGCAACTACACGTCTGAAGATTATGCAGGTGTAACGCCTACACCCAGAGGACACCACCTGCCCGTGTATTAAAAGCAACATTGATTAACCCCTTGGTGCCACAGCCAGCTGAGGCCTTCATGACAACACAGTATTGTTTTTTTTTGTTTTTTTTTACTTTTTATCAAAGTAGCAGAGCAAAGGTGACATCTGGAACCACCAATGGATATGGGCATGTCAGGCCTGCAGCTGCTTTTCAAGGAAAAAAGTAGAGAAAGAGAGGCAGAAAGCAAGAGGAGGAGTGCGAGAGTTATGTGTAGTATGTGCAGTCATGTACAGCAGCTGTTGGGTGGGCTCCAAGAATCAACTTCACTGTTGGACCCCAAAGAATCAGATTTACTGGTGGGCCCCAGGAATCAACTCCATTGGTGGCCCCAAAACCCAACTCCATTGGTAGGCCCCAGGAATCAACTCCACGGGTGAGGACCCAGGAATCAACTCCACTGGTGAGGCCCCAGGAATCAACTCCATTGGTAGGCCCCAAAACCCAACTCCATTGGTAGGCCCAAGGAATCAACTTCACTGGATGGCCCCAGGAATCAACTCCACTGGTGAGGCCAAGGAATCTACTCCACTGGTGAGGCCCCAGGAATCTACTCCACTGGTGAGGCCCCAGGAATCTACTTCACTGGTGGGCCCCAGGGACCCTAGTCCGATACTGAGGACAACCTTGTTCTATAGTTGCTGCCCTGGTTGCAGGAGAACCTAGCTACATCTTCAAGGGCCCATTTTAAGAAAGGATAAACAACCCAATCTAGACATAGAAAGTGATCCCTAAGCTGTTAACAACAGGAAATGACCACAGCTTCATCAGGGGTAATATGGGGTATCACCACATCACCGCAGCTTCATCAGGGGTGATATGGGATAACGTCTTAACACCATAACTTCATCAGGGGTAAAAATAGGGTATCCCCCACATTACCGTCGGGTTCATTTAGGGGTAATATGGGGTATCATCACATTACCGTCGCTTCATCAGCAGTAATATGGAGTATCACTGCAGCTTCATCAGGGATAATATGGGGTATCACCACATCACTGCAGCTTCATCAGGGGTAATATGGGGTATCACCACATCACTACAGCATCATCAGGGATAATATGGGGTATCACCACGTCACGGTAGCATCATCAGGGGTAATATGGGGTATCACCGCGTCACTACAGCATCATCAGGGGTAATATGGGATATCACCGCGTCACTACAGCATCATCAGGGGTAATATGGGGTATCGCCCCGTCACTACAGCTTCATCAGGTGTAATATGGGGAATCGCTGCGTCACCGCAGCATCATCAGGGGCAATATGGGGTATTGACGCGTCACTACAGCTTCATCAGGGGTAATATGGGATATCGTCGCGTCAATACAGCATCATCAGGGGTAATATGGGGTATCACCGTGTCACTACAGCATCATCAGGGGTAATATGGGGTATCGCCGCAACACTACAGCATCATCAAGGGTAATATGGGGAATCGCTGCGTTACCGCAGCATCATCAGGGGTAATATGGGGTATCACCACGTCACCGCAGCATCATCCGGGGTAATATGAGGCATCGCCACGTCACCACAGCTTCATCAGGGGTAACATGGGGAATCGCTGCGTCACCGTAGCATCATCAGGGGTAATATGGGGTATCACCACGTCACCGCAGCATCATCCGGGGTAATATGAGGCATCGCCACATCACCACAGCTTCATCAGGGGTAATATGGGGTATCACTGCGTCACTACAGCATCATCAGGGGTAATATGGGGTATCGCTGCGTCACTACAGCTTCATCAGGGGTAATATGAGGTATCACTGCGTCACTACAGCTTCATCAGGGGTAATGTGGGGTATCACTGCGTCACTACAGCTTCATCAGGGGTAATATGAGGTATTGCCCCTTCACCGCAGATTCATCAGGGGTAATATGGGGTATCACTGCGTCACTACAGCATCATCAGGGGTAATATGAGGTATTGCCTTGTCACCGCAGCTTCATCAGGGGTAATATGGGGTATCGCTGTGTCACTACAGCATCATCAGGAGTAATATGGGGAATCGCGGCGTCACCACAGCAGCATCAGGGGTAATATGGGGTATCGCTGCATCACTACAGCATCATCAGGGGTAATATGGGGTATCACTGCGTCACCGCAGCTTCATCAGGGGTAATATGGGTATCGACGCGTAAATACAGCTTCATCAGGGGTAATATGGGGTATCGCCGCGTCACTGCAGCATCATCAGGGGTAATAGGGGGTATCACCTCGTCACCGCAGCATCATCAGGGGTAATATGGGGTATCACCACGTCACCGCAGCATCATCCGGGGTAATATGAAGCAAAGCCACGTCACTGCAGCTTCATCAGGGGTAATATGGGGTATCGCCGCGTCACTGCAGCATCATCAGGGGTAATATGGGGTATCGCTGTGTCACCGCAGCTTCATCAGGGGTAATATGGGGAATCGCTGCGTCACCGCAGCTTCATCAGGGATAATATGGGCTATCGCTGGTCACCAAGCTTTTTTAGGGGTTATGGGGGGATCACTGGTCACTACAGCATCACAGGGGTAATAGGGGTATCACCCCGTCACTCAGCTTCATTCGGGTAATATGGAAAAATCGTCGCGGGGCACACGCACATCAGGGTAATATGGGGTATCGCCGTGCCCCTACGCATCTCAGGGGTAATTGGGTATGCCGCATCACTAGCTCATAGGGTAAAATGGGGAATCGTGCGTCAAGTAGATATAGGGGTAATATGGGTATCACCCCGTCACCGCGATCATGGGGGGTAAAATGAGGCATCGCCCATCACCCCAGCTTCCAAAAGGGGAATATGGGGATACTGCGTCACTCAGATATCGGGGTAAAATGGGGGATCGCTGCGTCATACAGCTTATAGGGGTAATATGAGGTTTTCACTGGTCACTACAGCTTCATCAGGGGTAATGTGGGGTTTTCACTGCGTCACTACAGCTTCATCAGGGGTAATATGGGGGTATACCCGGTCACTACGTTCATCAGGGTAATATGGGGCATCCCCCTCATCAGCTTTTCAGGGGTAATATGAGGGATTGCGCATCACTGCAGCTTTCATCAGG
>JAODAL010068534.1:0-16760 GCA_025379985.1 Phyllomedusa bahiana
GATAGGATTAGATACATACCCGGGCAGAGGGTACCACCCCCGGCTAGGGATTAGAAACAGGGTCGGGGGGCGGTCCCACATGGGAAATGGTTTTGTACACGGCTGGGCCCCCACTGTACCCACACAGGGTTGGTTGTTCACGGCTGGCCCCCACGTATCAAAAAAGGATTAGGTTTGATACACAGCGAGCAGTGGAAATCACCCCGGATAGGGTTAGATACAAAGCTCAGCAGATGGTATCAAAACAGGTTTAGGGTTAGATACACAGGTCAGGGGATGGTATCACACGGTTTAGGATTAGAAACACAGCTCAGCAGACGGTTAACACAGGTTTAGGATTGATACAGGTTCAGCGGGACGGTACACACGGGGATAGTTTTGAAAGAAATTTAAAAAAAGGGGAAGAAAGGCGCTCTTTTTGGAAAGTCTTTTCAAAAGCAGAAAAAAACAATTTGAAAATTTGTCGAGTGTTCACCGGGAAAAGGGGTTTGTAAAGATTACTGTAGGGGGCACAACACTCTTATGGAAAATGGGTGGTCAAATTGAAAATCAAAAACAGCACCCGGGTTGGTCACCTCCTCGGACCCAAAAAGGGAAAAAGGGGGTACACCCCCGAATATGACAAAAGAGGGGGCCGGGGGCTCTTTTTGGGGAATTTAAATCCTTGTGGGGGACGGCATTAAATAAAAGGATAATTTTTTCCCATAAAAAAAAGCAAATTTTTGTTAACCCCTTTTTGTGCCTGAAACCAGCACTTCCTCAGATGACAGTATCACCCAAAAAAAAAAAAAAAAGGTGTTTGTTTTTGTGAACTGTATTCTGTAATCTGAGGAAGGGGCCCGGGGGTTTAGGCCGAAACGCGTTGTGGGGTGTTTCGGGTTTTTTTGCTAAAGTTTGACCTTGGGCATTTTTTTATGGAATTTAAATTTCCCCTTTTATCCAACTCCCGGGTTCCAAAGAGGATTTTTAATCCTGGAAAAAAGGGGCAGGTGGACCATTTTAGTTGCGGTATTGTACAGGATAGGATTAGATACACAGTTCAGTACACTGTATCACGCAGGATAGGATTAGATACCGGCCGGGCCCACAGGTTTTCCACAAAAAAAGGATTTTGATTTTAAAAGGGGGTTTGGCGGCGGAATCGCACAGGATAGGATTAGATACACAGCTCGGCAGGCGGTATCCCACAGGATGGGATTAGATACACACTATCTAGCAGTATCACCTATGATGTGTTGGATTTCATTGGAAATGTGCAGGGTTGGGGGTGGAGGACACACTGCAGGGGACTCCACTACATTTCGCACCATCCATGCTATATTTGTACACATGGATGCAGAGACCCCTGTGCCTGCCCCATCTCCCCGGGAATAACACAGAGCTTTGTTTTCCTGACCTGGAGAGGAAGGGGGTATGGGGGGGGACTCTGGGGCTGGTAATGACCCCTAAACCACCTCACCCCACCCCTCACTGTAGCACTTCTGAGTCAATTTACAAGTATCATACTACTCTACAGGAGGAAGGAGACCGGACCCCGCGTATCCCCCGGACCTGATTATTTACAGTATATACCATTACATGGAAGAAGAAGGCCGGACCCACCGACAATTATACCCCGACCTGATTATATACAGTGTATACCACTACAGGAGGAGGCGGAGGCCGGACCCCGCATATACCCCGACTGTTATATTCGATGCTATACCCTCTAATGGAGGAGGAGGAGGCCGGTACCCCGGCCCCACATATACCACGCCTGATTATATTACAGTATTTACCATTACAGGAGAAGGGAGTCGGTCCCCCCGCATATACACCGACCTGAGTTGTATACAGTAATATACCACTTCAGGAAGGAGGAAGGGCACGGAACCCCATGAATATTACCCCCGACCTGATTATATACAGTATATACCACTACAGGAGGAGGAGGAGGCCGGACCCCCGCATATACCCCGCCCTGATTATATACAGTATATACCACTACAGGAGGAGGAGGCCGGACCCCGCATATACCCCGACTAAGTTATATACAGTATATACCACTACAGGAGGAGGAGGAGGCCGGACCCCGCATATACCCCGACTAAGTTATATACAGTATATACCACTACAGGAGGAGGCCGGAGGACCCGGCATATACCCCGACCTGATTATATACAGTATTATACACTACAGGGGAGGCCGGAACCACGCTATTACACGGACCTGTATATTACTGTATTTTACCCAACTACAGGAGGAGGAGGACGGCGGACCCAGCTTATACCCACGACCTGATTATATACAGTATCTAACTTACAGGAGGATAGGGGAGGGGGGAGGAGGACCGGACCCCGCATATACCCCGACCTGACTAATATGTACACAGTATATACCAATCACGGATAATATACCCACTACAGTAGGAGGAGGAGGAGGCCGGACCCCGCATATACCCCGACCTGATTATATACAGTATATACCACTACAGGAGGAGGAGGCCGGACCCCGCATATACCCCGACCTGATTTAATAATACATGTATATACCACAAACAGAGGTAGGCGTATGCCGGACCCCCGCATATACCCCGACCTGATTATATACATTATATACCACTACAGGAGGAGGAGGCCGGACCCCCGCATATACCCCGACCTGATTATATACAGTATATACCACTACAGGAGGAGGGGGCCGGACCCCCGCATATACCCCGACCTGATTATATACAGTATATACCACTACAGGAGGAGGAGGCCGGACCCCGCATACACCCCGACCTGATTATATACAGAATATACCACCACAGGAGGAGGAGGCTGGACCCCCGCAAAAACCCGCCTGATTATATACAGTATATACCACTACAGGAGGAGGCCGGACCCCCGCAAATACCCCGCCCTGATTATATACAGTATATACCACTACAGGAGGAGAGGCCGGACCCCCGCATATACCCCGACCTGATTATATACAGTATATACCACTACAGGAAAGAGTAGGCCACGTACCACCGCAGAATACCCCCTACCTGGGAATATATCACAGATAAACCACTACGGATGAGGAGGCCGGACTCCCGCATATACCACCGCCTGAAGATAAACCACAACAGGAAGAGGAGGCCGGACCACCACGCAAAACCCCGCCCTGATATATACCACAACGAGGAGTGGTCCCGGACCCGCATATACCCCGACCTAAATATAATACATATACAACCACTACCGAAGAAAGGCGTATTGCCGTACACCGCATACACACCCCCGACTGATAAATACAGAATAATACCCACTCTACAGGAGGAGGAGGCTGGACCCCCGCATATACCCCGCCCTGATTATATACAGTATATACCACTACAGGAGGAGGAGGCCGGACCCCCGCATATACCCCGCCCGGATTATATACAGTATATACCACTATCAGGAGCAGGAGGTCCTGGGAACCCCCGCATATACCCAGACCTGATTATATACTGTATATACCCTACAGGGAGAGGAGTCCGGCACCACACCGCAATACACCCCAGACCTGATTTAATACAGTATTATACCACTACAGAGGTAGGAGGCCCGGAACCCACCCGCATATACCCTAGCCGAAAATGTACAGTATATACACTAACAGGAGGAGGAGGCCAACCCCCGCATATACACCCCGACATGATTAATATACATATATACACTACAGGATGAAAAAGGAAGGGTGAGGCCGGACCCCCGCATATACCCCGACCTGATTATATACAGTATATACCACTACAGGAGGAGGAGGCCGGACCCCGCATATACCCCGCCCTGATTATATACAGTATATACCACTACAGGAGGAGGAGGCCGGACCCCCGCATATACCCCGACCTGATTATATACAGTATATACCACTACAGGAGGAGGAGGCCGGACCCCGCATATACCCCGACCTGATTATATACAGTATATACCACTACATAGGAGGATAATGCCGAATCCGCAACCCCACCTCCGACCTATTATATACAGTATAATAACAAAACAGGAGTATGAGGCGTACCCCGCAGTAAACCCGACCTGATAAAGTACATGAATTATACACACTAGCAGGAGGAGGCCGGACCCCCGCATACCCCGACCTGATTATATACAGTATATAACCGACTACAGGAGTGGTAGAGGCCGTGACCCCCCAATATACCCCCGACCTATTTATATACATTATAAACCACTACAGGCAGAGGAGGCCGTACCCCCGCATACCCCCCGACCTGATTATATACAGAATTAAACGACTACAGAGTTAGGCCGGACCCCCGCTTGATAACCCCGACCTGATTATATACCATACAGTATATACCACTACAGGAGGAGGCCGGACCCCGCATATACCCCGCCCTGATTATATACAGTATATACCACTACAGGAGGAGGGGGCCGGACCCCGCATATACCCCGACCTGATTATATACAGTATATACCACTACAGGAGGAGGTAGGGCCGTAGCCCCCGCCTAAACCACCGCCTGATTAAATACATTTATATTCCCACTACAGAAGAGGATGCCCGGACCACCGCATATACCCCGACCTGATTATATACAATATATACCACTACAGGAGGAGGAGGCCGGACCCCCATATTACCGCCGCCTGATTATATACCACTACAGGAAGAGGAGGCCGGACCACCCGCATACCCCTCGCCCAGATGTAATATACAGTATAATTACCCACTACAGAAGAAGGGCGTATGTGCCGGACCACCGCATATACCCCGACCTGATTATATACAGTATATACCACTACAGGAGGAGGAGGCCGGACCCCGCATATACCCCGACCTGATTATATACCACACCAGGAGGATGGTGAGGGCCTGGACCCCGCCATAATACCCCTACCTGATAAAGAATACATTAAATACCACTAACAAAGAGGAGGAGCCGGACCCCCGCAATATAACCCCAACCCTGATTATATACAGTAATACAACTACAGGAGTGAAGAGAGTGAGGCCGGACCCCCGCATATACCCCGACCTGTTATTTACAGTATATACCACTACAGGAAGAGGAGGAGGCCGGACCCCCGCATATACCCCGACCTGATTATTTACAGTATATACCACTACAGGAAGAGGAGGAGGCCCGACCCCCGAATATACCCCGACCTGATTATATACAGTATATACCACTACAGGAGGAGGAGGAGGCCGGACCCCGCAATGCATACCCCGAAAAAACTCTATTAAATACAGTATATTACCACTACCGTGAGGAGGTAAGCGCCCCGGACCTCCGCATTACCCCGACCTTATTATATACAGTATATACCACTACAGGAGGAGGAGGCCGGACCCCCGCATATACCCCGCCCTGATTATATACAGTATATACCACTACAGGAAGAGGAGGCCGGACCACCGCATACACCCCGCCCTGATTATATACAGTATATACCACTACAGGATTGAAGGGGGCCGACCCCTCAAGAGACCCCGCCCCTGATTTATAAACAGATAAATACCACTACAGGAGGAGGAGGAGGCCGGACCCCGCATATACCCCGACCTGATTATATACAGTATATACCACTACAGGAGGAGGAGGAGGCCGGACCCCGCATATACCCCGACCTGATTATATACAGTATATACCACTACAGGAGGAGGAGGCCGGACCCCCGTATATACCCCGCCCTGATTATATACAGTATATACCACTACAGGAGGAGGAGGAGGAGGAGGCAGGACCCCCGCATCTACCCAGACCTGATTATATGCAGTATATACCAACTCCAATTAGGAGGAGGCCGACCCCCGCCAAATACCCCGACCTGATTATATACAGTATATACCACTACAGGAGGAGGCCGGACCCCCGCATATACCCCGACCTATTTATATACAGTTATAATAAACCACACAGGAGGAGAGGCTCGGACCCCCGCATATACCCGACCCTGATTATATACAGATATATTACCACAAACAGTAGGAGGGGGGCCGGAACCCCCGCATATACCCCGACCTGATTATATACAGTATATACCACTACAGGAGGAGGAGGCCGGACCCCCGCATATACCCCGCCCTGATTATATACAGTATATACCACTACATGAGGTAGGAGGAGGCCGTACCCCCTCAAATTACCCCGCCCGGATTATAGTACAAGTATATTACCCACTACATAGGAGGAGGCCGGACCCCGCATATACCCCGCCCCCCCTGGTGAAAAAAAAATTTTAAATACGTATAACCACTACCGGAGGAGAGGAGGGTCGGACCCCCCGCATATCCACCCCGACCTATTATATAACAGTATAAACACTACATAGGAGATGGCCGACCACGCATATACCCCCGACCTGATTATATACAGTATATACCACTACAGGAGGAGGCCGGACCCCGCATATACCCCGACCCGATTATATACAGTATATACCACTACAGGAGGAGTGGAAGGCCGGACCCCCGCATATACCCCGCCCTGATTATATACCACTACAGTATGAGGCCTGGGGTTGATCCCCACATATCCACCGACCAGATTATATACCAGAAATATAGCACAACAGGAGGAGGAGGCCGGACCCCCGCATAAACCCCGACCTGATTATATACAGTATATACCACTACAGGAGGAGGAGGAGGCCGGACCCCGCATATACCCCGACCTGATTATATACAGTATATACCACTACAGGAGGAGGAGGCCGGACCCCCGCATATACCCCGACCTGATTATATACAGTATATACCACTACAGGAGGAGGAGGCCGGACCCCCGCATATACCCCGACCTGATTATATACCACTACAGGAGGAGGTGTATGCCGGACCCCCGCATATACCCCGACCTGATTATATACAGTATATACCACTACAGTAGTGAGGCAGGGACACCCGCATATACCCCGCCCTGATTATATACAGTATATACCACTACAGTAAGAGGAGGCCGGACCCCCGCATATACCCCGACCTGATTATATACAGTATATACCACTACAGGAGGAGGGGGCCGGACCCCGCATATACCCCTTTCCTCCCTGATTAAATACAGAACTATACCACTACTGGAGGGAGAGGGCCCGGACCCCATATACTCCCTCCCTGATTATAAACCAGAATATACCACAACAGGAGGAGGATGCTCCAGGACCCCCCCGCATACACCCCGACCTGATTATATACATTATATACCACTACAGGAGGAGGAGGCCGGACCCCGCATATACCCCGACCTGATTATATACAGTATATACCACCTAGACCGAAGTAGAGGCCGGACCACCGCAACTACCCCGACCGTGTATTAAATACAGTATATACCACTACAAGGAGGAGTAGGCTCGGACCACCGCATCTACCCCGACCTGATTATATACAGTATATACCACTACAGAAGGAGGAGGCCGGACCCCCGCATATACCCCGACCTGATTATATACAGTATATACCAATACAGGAGGAGGAGAAGGCCGGATCCCGCATATAACCTCGACCTATATAGAAAAAACATTAAAGTACACTGGACAGGAAGGAGAGGCCGGACCCCCGCATATACCCCGACCTTATTAGAAAACAGAATATAACGCACTACAGGAGGAAGGCCCGACCCCCGCATATACTACCTACCTGATTATAAACAGTAAATACCACTAAAGTATGTGAAGGAAGCCGGACACCCCCCGCAATTACCCCCACCTGATTATATACAGTAATAGATCCACTACAGTAGGATGAGGCCGACCACCGCAAATACCCCGAACCTGATTATATACAGTATATACCACTACAGGCAGGAGGAGGCCGACCCCGGCAAATACCCCCGACCTGATATAGACCACTCACAGGAGTGAGGGAGGCCGACCCCGCATATACCCCGACCTATTATATACAGTATAACAACTACAGGATGAGGAGGGCCCGACCCCCGCATGATACCCCGCACCATGATTATATAGCAGTATAAACCACTACTGAGGAGGAGGCCGGCCCCCCGCATATACCCCGGACGCTGAGTTAAATACAGTTATAATACCACTACAGGAGAGGAGTGCCTACCCCCCCCCGCGAAGAAACCCCGACCTGGTTATTTTCAGTATTATACCACACAGGAGAGGAGGAGGCCGTACCCCCATTATACCCTCGACCAGGTTAATAACAGTATATACCACTAGCAGGAAGAGGGAGGAGGCCGACCCCCGCATAAACCCCGACCTGTTATTTACAGTAATACCAACTAACAGGAAATGAGAGGAGGCCACACCCCCGCATATACCCCGACCTGATTATATACAGTATATACCACTACAGGAGGAGGAGGAGGCCGGACCCCGCATATACCCCGACCAGATTATATACAGTATAAACCACAACAGGAGGAGGGGGCCGGACCCCGCCATATAACACACGTGCCCTGATTAAAAACAGTAGAAAACGCCTAACAGGAGGAGAGAGGCCGGCCCCCAGTCATATACCCCGACCTGATTATATACAGTATATACCACTACAGGAGGAGGAGGCCGGACCCCCGCATATACCCCGACCTGATTATATACAGTATATACCACTACAGGAGGAGGCCGGACCCCCGCATATACCCCGACCTGATTATATACAGTATATACCACTACAGGAGGGAGAGGCCGGACCCCGCATATACCCCGACCTGATTATATACAGTATATACCACTACAGGAGGAGGAGGCCGGACCCCCGCATATACCCCGACCTGATTATATACAGTATATACCACTACAGGAGGAGGCGTATGCCGGACCCCCGCATATACCCCGACCTGCGTTAAAACAGTAATATACCACTACACAATGAGGAGGCGTAGCTCCGACGCCCCGCATATACCCCCGACCTGATTATAAGATACAGAAAAACCACTACCTGAGGAGGAGTGCCAGACCCCGGCATATACCCCGACAGATTATATACAGTATAAGCCACTACAGCGGATTGGGGCCCGACCCGCATAATACCCCTGCCCTGATTATTATACCGTAATAATATCCACTACAGGAGGGAAGATGCCAGGCCCCCGCATAAACCCAGACCATGATTATATACAGTATATACCACTCTACAGGATGAGAAGGGCCCCGGACCCCCGCGATAACCCCGCCAGATTATATACAGTATATACCACTACAGGAGGAGGAGGCCGGACCCCCGCATATACCCCGCCCTGATTATATACAGTATATACCACTACAGGAGGAGGAGGAGGCCGGACCCCCGCATATACCCCGACCTGATTATATACAGTATATACCACTACAGGAGGAGGAGGCCGAACCCCGCATATACCCCAGACCTGAATAAAAACAAGTATATCCACTTCAGGAGGAGGCCTGACCCCGCATATACCCCGACCCGATTATATACAGTATATACCACTACAGGAGGAGTGGAAGGCCGGACCCCCACTGCTATAACCCCAGCCCAGATTTATATACAGTAAATACCACTACAGGATTGGAGTGCCGACCCCCTGCCTATACCCAGACCTGAGTAAAAACAGTATATCCCACTACAGGAGGATGGAGGGAGGCCGTGGACCCCGGCATATACCACCCAACCTGAATTATAAACAGTATATACCACTACAGGATGAGGCCACCCCGCTATTATACCCCGACCTGATAATAGCAGATAAAACCCACAACATGAGGAGAGGCCGGACCCCGCATATTACCCCAACTGATTATTAAAACCGTATTATACCGACGTACCGGATGAGGAGGCCGGACCCCCTCTTATACCGCCCGCCCTGAATAAATACAGTATAAACCACACAGGAGGAGTAAGGGCCGAACGCGCCCTCATCTACCCCGAACCATATAATATACAGAATATAACCACTAACAGGAAGGAAGGAGGAGGCAGGACCCCCGCATATACCCCGACCTGATTATAAACAGTATATCACCACTCAGGAAGTAGGAGTCCGAGACCCCGCATATACCCCCGACTGATTATATATAGTATATACCCAAGACAGTGAAGAGGAGTCCAACACCCGGCATAAACCCCCGACCTGATTATATACAGTATATACCACTACAGGAGTAGGAATTGCCGACCCGCCACAAATACCCCCGACCTGATTAATTTATACAGAAAATACCACTACAGGAGGCGTAGGCCGGACCCCCCGCATATACCCCGCCCTGATTATATACAGTATATACCACTACAGGAGGGGGAGGCCGGACCCCGCATATACCCCGACCTGATTATATACAGTATATACCACTACAGGAGGAGGAGGCCGGACCCCCGCATATACCCCGACCTGATTATATACAGTATATACCACTACAGGAGGAGGAGGAGGCCGGACCCCGCATATACCCCGACCTGATTATATACAGTATATACCACTACAGGAGGAGGAGAGCGGACCCCCGGCAAATACCCCGACCAGATTAATAATACAGAATATACCACTACAAGGAGGAGTGGGCCTGACCCCCGCATATACCCCTGCCCTGAATATAACAGTATATACCGACTACAGGTAGGAGAGGCCCGGAACCCCAGCATATACCCCGCCCTTATTATAAAACGATATAAACCACAACAGTGTGCGGAGGATGCCTGACCGCCCCGCATATAAAAAAAAAAATACCCCGACCTGTTATATACAATATAGTACCATTCACTACGGATGATTAGTGTACGGACCCCCGCAATAACCCCCGCCATGATTAATATACCACAAACAGAGCAGGAGAGAACCCCCGCAAATACCCCCCGCCCTGAATAAATACCACTACAGTAGCAGGAGGACGCCCCCGCATAAACCCCTACCTGAATATAAAACAGTATATACCAACTGAACACGAGGAGGAGGCCGGACCCCCGCATATACCCCGACCTGATTAAATACAGTATATACCACTACAGGAGGAGAGTGGTCCGGAACCCCGCATATACCCCCGTCCCTGCGATTATATACAGTATATACACACAGGAGGATTGAGGCCGGACCCACTCCTATACCCCTACCCTAAATATATTACAGTATATACCGACTACAGTATGAGGTGTTCCGGACCCTCGAATATACCTCCGACCAGATATAAAACAGAATAATACCACAACAGGCGGAGGTGGCCGGACTCTACCCGCATATACCCCGCCCTGATTATATACAGTATATACCACTACAGGAGGGAGAGGCCGGACCCCGCAGAATACCCCGCCCTGAATTAAATACAGTAAAACCAACTACAGATGGAAAGCAGGACCCCCGCATATACCCCGACCTGATTATATACAGTATATACCACAACAGGAGGAGAGGCCGGACCCCGCATAAACCCCGAGACCTGTTTTTATACGTAAAACCACTACATGATGATGAGCCGGACCCCGCATAATACCCCGCCCTGTATACAACAGTATATACTCACAACATGAGCAGGAGGCCGGACCCCGCATAAACCCCCCGCCCTGAAAATATACAGTAAAATAACCACAACAGGAGGGTGAGGAGCCGTAAGGAGGAGGCCGGACCCCCGCATATACCCCGACCTGATTATATACAGTATATACCACTACAGGAGGAGGAGGCCGGACCCCCCCAAATACCCGACCTGATATAAATAACCATAATATATACCACACAGGATAGTAGGCCTGTACCCCCGCATAGACCCGCCGCCCAGATTAAATACAGTATATACCAATACAGGAGTAGGAGGCCGGACCCCGCATAAAATTCCCGACCTGAAAAAATATACAGTATATACCACTACAGGAGGAGGCCGGACCCCCGCATATACCCCGACCTGATTATATACAGTATATACCACTACAGGAGGAGGCCGGACCCCCGCATATACCCCGACCTGATTATATACAGTATATACCACTACAGGAGGAGGAGGCCGGACCCCGCATATACCCCGACCTGATTATATACATAAAATACCCCACTACAGGAGGAGAGTGCAAGGACCCCCGGCGATATACCCCGACCCTGAATATATAACCAATACATTAGGCAGATGTCCGACCCCCGCAAATACCGCCCCCTGATTATATACCACTACAGGAGGAGGAGGCCGGACCCCCGCATATACCCCGACCTGATTATATACAGTATATACCACTACAGGAGGAGGAGGCCGGACCCCCGCATATACCCCGACCTGATTATATACAGTATATACCACTACAGGAGGGAGAGGCCGGACCCCGCATATACCCCGCCCTGATTATATACAGTATATACCACTACAGGAGGAGAGGTCAGTACCCCCGATATACCCCGACCCGATATATACAGAATAATACCACTACAGAGGAGGTGGCCCGTTACCCTCGCATATACCCGACCTGATTAATAAATACATATATACCACTACAGTGAGGAGGGGGGCCGTACCCGCCGCAAATACCCCGCCCTTGATTATATAACAGTGAAATACCACTACAGGAGGGAGAGGCCTGTACCCGTCATATACCCCGCCCTGAATTATATACAGAATATACCGACTACAGTGAGGAGAATCAGGACGCCCCCGCATATACCCCCGACCCGTGATTATAATACAGTATATACCACTACAGGAGGATGATGAGGGCCGACCCCGCATATACCCCCGACCTGTTAATATACATAATACCACTAAGAGAAGGAGGCCGGAACCCCCGCATTATACCCCGCCCTGATTTATATAGCAGTAAAGACCACTACAGGAGCAGGAGGCCGGACCCCCCCCCCGCATATACCCGCCGCCCAATGATTATATACAGTAACATACCACAACAGAGGAGGAGGCCGACCCCCGCATACACCCCGACCTGAAATATATAAGTAATACCCACTACTGAGAGGAGAGCCGTAACCCCTCATATACCCCGACCTGAGTATATACAGTATATACCACGTACAGTAGGAGGGGGCCGACCCCCCGCATAAACCCCGCCTGATAAATACATAAATACCACAGACAGGAGGAGGAGGCCGGACCCCCCCCATAAACCCAGACCTGATTATATACAGTAAATACCACTAACAGGGATGGGCCGTACCCCCGCAATACCCCCGTCCTGATAAATACAGTATATACCACTACAGGAGGAGTTGGCCGAACCCCCGCATCTACCCCGACCTGATTATATACAGTATATACCACTACAGAGGAGGGCCGGACCCCATCATATACCCCACCTGAGTATGTAACATTAGATAAACCACTACAAGTGAGGAGGAGGAGGCCGGACCCCGAATAAACCCCGACCAGATTATAAACAGTATAGACCACTACAGGAGGAGGAGGCCGGACCCCACATATACCCCGACCTTATTATATACATTATATACCACAACACGAGGAGGAGCCGTACCCCTCGCTATACCCTACCTGATTATATACAGAATATACCACTACAGGAGGCAGGACCCCCGCATATACCCCGACCTGATTATATACAGTATATACCACTACAGGAGGAGGAGGCCGGACCCCACATATACCCCGACCTGATTATATACAGTATATACCACTACAGGAGGAGGAGGCCGGACCCCCGCATATACCCCGACCTGATTATATATAGTATATACCACTACAAGAGGAGGAGGAGGCCACACCCCCGCATACACCCCGACCCGATTATATACAGTATATACCACTACAGGAGGAGGAGGCCGGACCCCCGCATACCCCCCACCATATAAAAAATACATGTAAATACCACGACAGAAGGAGGAGGCCGGACACCGCATATACCCCGCCCTGATTATATACAGTATATGACCACACAGGAGGAGGAGGCCAGACCCCGCATATACCCCGACCTGATTATATACCACTACAGGAGGAGGAGGCTGGACCCCCACATATACCCCGCCCTTATTATATACAGTATATAACACTACAGGAGGAGGAGGAGGCCGGACCCTCGCATCTACCCAGACCTGATTATATACAGTATATACCACTACAGGAGGAGGAGGCCGGACCCCGCATATACCCCGCCCTGATTATATACAGTATATACCATTACAGGAGGAGGAGGAGGCCGGACCCGGCATATACCCCGACCTGATTATATACAGTAACATACCCACTAATGAGGCCGGACCCCCGCAAATCCCCAACCTGAGTTAAATACAGTTATACCACAACACGGAGGAGTGAGGCCGAGGACCACCGGCATATACCCCGCCTGAAAAAATACAGTATAAACCATTACAGGAGGAAGGAGGAGGCGGACCCAGGCATATACCCCGACCAGATTATATACAGTATATACCACTGCAGGAGGAGGCCGGACCCCGCATATACCCCGCCCTGATTATATACATTATATACCACTACAGGAGGAGAGGCAAGACCCGCCCGCGATATACCCCGACCTGAATTAAATACATATATACCACTACAAGGAGGAGGTCGAGGAGGCCAGACCCCGCATATACCCCGCCCTGATTATATACAGTATATACCACTACAGGAGGAGGAGGCCGGACCCCGCATATACCCCGCCCTGATTATATACAGTATATACCACTACAGGAGGAGGAGGCCGGACCCCCGCATATACCCCGACCTGATTATATACAGTATATACCACTACAGGAGGAGGAGGAGGAGGCAGGACCCCCGCATCTACCCAGACCTGATTATAAACAGTTAAAATACCGACTACAGTGAGAGGAGGAGGGCCGTACCCGCCGTCATAAACCCCCAACCTGATTATAATACAGTATATACCACTACAGGAGGAGGAGGCCGAACCCCCGCATCTACCCAGACCTGATTATATACAGTATATACCACTACAGGAGGAGGAGGCCGGACCCCGCATATACCCCGACCTGATTATATACAGTATATACCACTACAGGAGGAGGAGGCCGGACCCCCGCATATACCCCGACCTGATTACAGTATATACCACTACAGGAGGAGGCCGGACCCCGCATATACCCCAACCTGATTATATACAGTATATACCACTACAGGATGAGGATGGGGCCGGACCCCCCTCCCCTGCATACAGCCCCGACCTGATTATATATTAATTAATATACCAATACAGGAGGGAGAGGCTGGACCCCCAGCATATACCCCCGTCCCATATTATAGTACAGAAATACCAAAACAGGATGAGTCAGGCTGGGACCCCCGCATATACCGCCGCCCTTATTATTTACAGAATATACCGACCCAACAGGAGGATGCGGCCGTACCCCGCATATACCCCGACCTGATTAAATACCACTCACAGGGAGGAGGAGCCTGACCCCCACATATACCCCTGCCCTTAATTATCTAAGTATAAAACAACAAACAGGAGGAGGAGGAGGCCGGACCCCCGCATCTACCCAGACCTGATTATATACAGTATATACCACTACAGGAGGAGGCGTATGCCGGACCCCCACATATACCCCGACCTGATTATATACAGTATATACCACTACAGAGGCAGGAGGACCTTGACCCCCGCATATACCCCTACCTGATATATACAGAATATACCACTACAGGAGGAGGAGCCGTACCCGCATAAACCACACCCCGACCAGAATAAATACCTAAATATACCACTACAGGAGGAGGCCGGACCCCCGCATATACCCCGACCTGATTATATACAGTATATACCACTACAGGAGGAGGAGGCCGGACCCCCGCATATACCCCGACCTGATTATATACAGTATATACCACTACAGGAGGAGGAGGCCGGACCCCCGCATATACCCCGACCTGATTATATACAGTATATACCACTACAGGAGGAGGAGGCCGGACCCCCGCATACACCCCGAGCCTATAAATGTACAGTATATAGCAGCTACAGTAGGAGGAGGAGAGGGATTGCAGGGACCGCCCGCATATACCCCGACCCGATTATATACAGTATATACCACTCCAGGAGGAGGAGGCCGGACCCCGCATATACCCCGCCCTGATTATATACAGTATATACCACTACAGGAGGAGGAGGCCGGACCCCCGCATATACCCCGACCTGATTATATACAGTATATACCACTACAGGAAGAGGAGGCCGGACCACCGCATACACCCCGCCCTGATTATACCACTACAGGAGGAGGAGGCCGGACCCCGCATATACCCCGCCCTGATTATATACAGTATATACCACTACAGGTGGGTGAGGCCGGACCCCGCATATACCCCGCCCTGATTATATACAATAATATACCACAACAGGACGGAGTAGGCCGGACCCCCGCTAAACCCCCGACTCTTTTAAAACGAGAAATACCACTAACAGGAGGCGAGGAAGGAGGAGGAGCAGACCCCCCGCATCTACCCAACCTATTAAATAACAGTATATACCACTACAGGATGAGGAGGCCGGACCCCGCATATACCCCGCCCTGATTATAAAGTATTAAACTAAAAAGGAGGAGGCCCCCCCGCAAATTCCCCCCCTGATTATATAATTTTATACCCCTACAGGGGGGGAAGGGGGACCCCCCCTATACCCCCCTGTTTATAAGTATATACCCTACAGGAGGGGGAGGCCGGGGCCCCGATTTAAAACCCACCCGTTTTATAAGTTAAAAACCATACAGGAGGAGGAGGCCCGGGCCCCATAACCCCGACCTGATTATATACAGTAAATTTCCACAAAAGGAGGAGGGGAACCCCCCATAACCCGATGATTTTAAAACAGTATATACCCCTACGGAGGGGAGGGGGGGCCGGACCCCGCATATACCCCCACCGATTTATAATAATACCACTAAGGAGGAGGGGACCCCCGCATTTAAA
>JAODAL010068535.1:0-16760 GCA_025379985.1 Phyllomedusa bahiana
TTTCCCAACAGCTGGAGGGCCGCAGTTTGACACCCCTGCCCTAGAGCATATTCAGAGGTGTCTGGCAACCTCTCCCTTGTGATTGCCAAGCAAAGTCTCCATTTAATTTCAAGGAGTAGTATGAGACTTCAGAAACAGCGCCACTCTTGTCCATAGGTTGTGTCTGGTATTGCAGCAAGGCACTATTCACTTGCATGTGGATGAGCTGCCATACCACACACTCCCATAGACAAGAGTGGCATTATAAACCACTTTTTAAAAATCTTATAAACCCTTTTAATGTCAATGGAGACAGAAGTTGCATGGAGTTTTCCCATCTCAGACATTTATGGCTTATCCCAGGATCCTCTGGGACAGCCTTCTCTGTTCTGAGTACAGCTCAGTTGCTAAGTTGTACTTGGAACTCCCACGCAACAGAATAGTGGGGCACAGATGAATTTGGGGGCCCATTCTCAAGATGGGTATGAGTCCTAGAGGATCCTAGAGATAGAGAAACCCTCTTAATGCTGTAAATGTGGTGTTGAGTGTCCAAATTTGCTTTGGAGTCCAAGTCTTAAGGACCCTAATTTTAAACGGCCCCAATGAACGCTTAAAATAAAAAATAAAAAAACCTAGGTATGTACCTACTCCATTCAAATATTACGTTAAACTTTTTTGCTTGAGGGCTAATGGCTTATTTAGCCTAAAATTTTAATAGAATGCAAATAAAGTGTTTTTTCTTTTATTTAAAGTTTATTTGGACGACCTGTACTGAGTAAGCATCCACGCACAATGTACATCAGCACGTCTCTACAGGGAGGGTCTGGTTTCATGTAGATGAAACATCTTCACTGAAAGGTTTCTTGACTTATAAAATACTTTGTGTTTCAATTTATCAACATTTTCAAGATCTCTGCTTGATGTCACTGACTAAAAACATACTCATCTCCATCCAACAGCTGACAATACTTACAGACCTGTTACAGTACGCCCCGGAATTACGCCAGGTGTTTGGGAGTCGCGCTGATGGGTGCGTACCCCCACTGTGCGTGGGGTGGCAGCCTGCCGGCCCCATAGTCTGTCATTACTTGTGCCGCGTATTCGCCGCAAGTAATTGAAATGACGCTTATCTCCCTGGGCGTACAATATGATCGTAGTGTACGAGCGGGGAGAGGAGGCGTAATCCATAGTTCTCTATGAGAACTGTGGGTTACCGTAATTTCGTCGCGCATCATGCTCATGTGCCTGTGTGAACATACCCTTAGATTATTTTCAGGGCTAGATACAATCTTAATGCTTCATGATTTCTGTATGGCCTCATTCACATCACGTCTCTGCTACTTGTTTCTGGTATCCATCAGGATACTGTGAAAAATGAATCCCGACGGATACCGCGGCGGGCCATCATGGGACTATAGAGATCTATAGGGAAAATGTAGTCCCTTTTGGAATATGTTTGCCCTATGTACCAAATGTATACACTTTCCGCACTGAAGACAAAAATGTGGTCTACCCATGTGCAAAGCATATACATTTGGTAGTTAGGGCAAACGTAATCCAATTAAGCCTCGTCAGGGCCCCGCCACGGTATTCGGTTACATTTTTCATGGAATCCCAATGCATACCAGAAATGGGGAGCAGAAATGTGGCGTGAATTGGGCCCAATTTACATTCTCTGTACATGTGCAGCGTGTAACAACGAACAACCAATAACCATTCTATAAAGCAGGAGCAGACAGTACAACTATTTGAAATACTTAAAGGGGTTGTCTCACTACATCGATTCATCTTTTTCTCAGTTTCATTGTTTAATTCAGGGTGTGCCTACTGTCTTTTACTGGCCTGTAGTGACAGGCTGCTGAGGACACCAGCCTATCGGGAGAGATCGAAGAGGTCTGTAGCTATAGCGACCTGAGGAGCTCATTCAGCCTATACAAGAGGGGATTTCTAGTAATAGATAGGACATTGTTAATGGACACATATTGCAAAGTGATTTGTTTTTGCAAGATCTATAACATAAAAAGCAGCAATCCTTGTAGTGAGACAACCCCTTTAACAGGGATTTCCAAGACTTTTAAAAACCTCCCTACCACTTCCCACTGTGCTAAAATAGAAAATGAACCCATAATTACATCTCCAATTATCACTATAGCAGAACAGCCCCCCTGCCTCCGTCCTTCACTGATGATGCCGCAGTCATGGATCACATGATGCTGCAGCCAATTGCTGACCTCTGTGTTCACACACTGTACATGTGGATTGGTTGCAGCGTCATGTGATGCATGAACATGGTGTCATCAGTGAGGGACCGAGGAGGAAGCACTGGAGCCTGGCAGCGCTGGAACAGTGGTGATGGGAAGCATGGCTTATCTTTCTATTGTAGCACAGCGGGAGAGGGGTCTTTAAAAGTCATGGCAACCCCTTTAATTTAGTGATATAGCATTTGTTTTTATTTTTTTATTTGTATTTTTTGCATCTTTTCTATTTGTTTTTTTAAGCAATTTTTCAAGTGCTACCATGAATATTCTCTGATACTTGACTTCCAGCAATATGATCATTTTCACCCAATGGCAGAGTGCTTCTAAACTGTTTCATAAGTTTTTTTGCTGTCATTAAAGGGGTTTTGCCACGATGTAATGTTGACGTGGGATCCTCCAAAATGGGTATTTAATCATTTTTCTAAATACATGTAATTACAAAAAGTGAAGCCTCTGAGAGCTACAGCTTTCTTTCCATGCCCTTAGTTACCTGACAGTTTACAGTAGACACAACCAGGAGCTGATCTGGCCGGGCTTTAGCTGTATGCACTTCTTATCTGATGACAGGCAACATGAAGGAGCTTGCAAGGGACTGGGGAGAAAAATTAGTGAATGAGCCTGTGTCTTTTGTATAGAGCAGGGGTGTCAAACTGCGGCCCTCCAGCTGTTGGGAAACTACAACTCCCATCATGCCCACTGTTATAGATATACAAATGCATGATGGGAGTTGTAGTCTCCCAACAGCTGGAGGGCCGCAGTTTGACACCTGTGGTATAGAAAAGCCACTGGTTCTAATGTAATTATTTGTGTAAACATTGTAGACCCTCCCTGCCACTACTCTCTGCTCAGACACCCTCCCTCTCCCCCGTGACTCAGCATGCTGAGTTAATTGTGTCTCCTGATCATATAACTGACTTCTTGGCAAAACACCTTTAAAGCAAACAGATTTCAGATATTCTGTCATACTGGCTGTTTCTATAAGATTTGTGAGGTGATGGACAAAAGAACTTGTTTCAGAGCTTGGCACTTCATGCTGACATATCTGTATATCTGTGATGTTACCTGTGAGCCAGGATTTTGTTCTTTGCACATGCCTGCCATGACTTGGTATACGCGCTGTTTACCACCCCATATGTGTGTAGGCAAAGTGGTCTGTGTGAGTGTAGACAGAAATCAATGTCTTTATTTTCCTGTACTGTATCCTATTTGTATAACATGGTATTTAATATCCTCTGTTTGGCCAGAGTTGTCTCTATTTTTACACTGGTTAGTCTTTGTATTGGCATATGTATCATAACCAGCAAACATTTCTCTACATGACTTCTATGGTTTTTACTGTTTTATGCCTCAAGTTCGTATTCAGCAGATTTCACTATTAACTTTATTTTATTATAAAATGAGAGACTGGTAACATCCCAGCCGTGTATATAAAATGAGTATATGTTATCCCACTTCTGTGTATAAAGGGTATGTATCAAATTATTGTGTTGTCTCGTTTTTTACATCATTAACTACAATTAATGAAATCTTAACCAACCTTTATCTCGCTGAACTCCAGACATGAGAATTTCTTTAAAGGGAATATGTCAGCAGAAAATGATCCATTGTTTAACTCATGTTTTTTATGTTAAATACATTTTTTTTTTTTTTTTAAATTGTCTTGATTTGGACCAACAAGTAAAAATACAAAGCGTTATGACATTTTTCACAATCCACATACAGGGATAACATCAAGTATGTCATAAAATAACAAATTCCAAACGTGTGCCTTTGCTTTTAACATATAAATATGTAGTCGTGCAAATCTGTGGTCCCTTTTTTCACTTTTCTTACTAAGTAAACTGTTAAACATGTAAACCTTTACCCCTTTAATATGTTTAAAAGATTGGTGTACAAAACATCGTATATGATTACAAAGCAGTCTCCTACCCGCCCTGCCCCCACCCCCCTATCCAGTCTCGTCCGGTCCCCCCCCCGCACGTGCCCCGCCCCTCCCATAGATCCAGTGTATCTGGATCTGTTGGGATATGCCTCGTCATCAGATACAGACCAACAGGGTGACCTCGCCTCAAGCGTCACTCTATGGATATGCGTTTATACTCACTGTCATCTTCATAGAGTAAGAATTAGAAATCCAGCAGGGGTGCTAAACCATCCCTTGCTATGGGTTCCCCCATCAATTGCCCACATACGCCCACCGTGAGGGGTTCTGCGCCCGCAAGCTGCTGCCCCAAGTACCAAGATGTCATTCCAAAACAAGAATATAATTTCTGCCTAACCCCGTGTGGCATGGTCTCCATAAATTTCCCCCAGAGGCGGAAAAACTTTCCTACTCGTTTCTCCTTGTGTTGCATAGCCTCCACCCAATCCATTCTCAATAGAAAAGTACATTTCTCCATAAATTGCATGAAAGTCGGACTAATGGGTTGCAGCCAGAATTGGAGTATTGTTTTCCTGGCTGCGGACGATAATAAATGTAACAGCTGCACTTCCCTATTTGTAAAGGTGGATGAGACCCCGTCCTCAAACCCGAACATGGCCCATGGTGCGCTTAGACTAAACGAGGACACCAAGTGGCTTTGAATGAAGGTGGTTATGGTTTCCCAATATTGTTTGATCCCAGGGCATGCCCACAGGCAGTGAAACAGGTCTGCCGCCGGGGAGCCACAGCGAAAACATCCATCTGACGCAAATTTTCCCATGCGATACCCTCTCAGTGGTGTCAGGTACGCGTTATGTGCTATTTTCAGATTCATCTCTGCATAGCGGGTCGAGGGGAGAAATTTATGGGCCCTAGAAAGAGTAGTTATTATAAAATCTGGTGTGAATTTCGGATCGCTTACTGCCCATCTAGCAAGTTGTGTAGGGGTATCCTCATACGCCAGATTTCCCAGTAGGAATCTGTAAATCTGTGATAGGTGTCTCCGTCTGGTCGGAGGTTTCAAGATAGTCCTGTCGAAGTCATCGTCCCAGTCTGCGTCTGTCAGTAGTCTCAAGACCCCTGTGCAGTAATGGTTGTTAAATACATTTTTAAGAATTTTTAGTTGTACTTTTTTTTTAATTTGTTATAAAAAAAAATTAAATTCTCCAGTTTTCACTTTGGCCACTAGGTCTAATAATAATCTGACACTTCCTGTTCTATAGACAAAACTTTTTGGCAGTCTCGTTATTATCAGCAAAGGCAGGATTACACTGAACGGTGACACCAATGTGTATAGATAACACAGGATCCAGCAGTCACAAGAGGAGATGTCACAGCTCCCCCTCTCCTCCTCCCTGCACACTGACTTCTTCCCAGGTCACAGAGCCTAGAAAATTCTACTATAGAACTCATTGGGTCTGCTCCTGTTCACAGGCTCCTATGTCCACGAAGCTGCTGTAAAACATATCTCAAAGTGCTGTTAAAAGCAGCTTAGGTTAGATGGCTGACACTATACAGGCAACAGAGTTTAAAAAAAATCTATAATCAGAAAATAAAAAACAGCTAAGAAGAAAATAATATCAGTATCTTGTTTAAATTAGTAAAAAAAAAATATATTGGTGATTATGTTCCTTTTAAAAATGGGTAGCCCCATCTCATAATTTGCTTAGTACCAGCTTGTAGCTTGCTATGAGCCAACCTCAGAGAAACGGGAGATGGCCACACTTGTGCAGTTCTCGCTGTTCATTTCTATGGGATTCCCAAGTAAGTGTGCTCCAGTATATTGGGAACTGCCTTAGAAATGCATGGATGCCAATTCAGCAGTCTAAGTGGCCGGCTCCTAGCGACCTACAAGCCAGAGTGGATTTAACAGGGTTAGAAAACTCATTTAACATCACAGACAGTAAAGAGAAAAACATTTATTTTGGGGCTGGAACCTTCAGTTATACCTCTGAACATTAGTGAGAAGTGAACATAAAAATGTATAGAAACCTGGTCAGTGAGGGATTTTACCAGAGAGCCCAAACCTCTTTGCCTTATGTATTCCTAAAGAAAGGATATTGTTCATATCAGGCAACTTGTTCAGAAGTAGCTTGCGTGTGCACATAAGGAGTAGCACTGTTATGTTCACACGGCGTACTGCAGCGCATACAGCACGCACCGCAGTACATTGTGTCTTTCGTGTACCCCTGCGGCGCGGGGGGGGGGGGGGGCGCGGCAACCCGCCGGCCCCACTGACATTCATTAACTGCGGTGCGTATTTGCAGCAAATAACTGACATGTCACTTATCTCCCCGTGCGTATGAGAACTATGGATTACTGTAATGTCGTGCGCATCTCGCCCATATTAGAGCGCAAATATGCGGCGAAATGTGCGCCGAGATTACCCCGTGTGAACATACCCTAACTTGTATATGGTATTTTTACATGTTTTTCCTTCTGCAGCTCCCATCTCTGATTTCCAGTTGTCCCTGAGTACAGGGGTGAAGACCAGCTGCTATGATGTCTCCCTTACAGAGTATCTGTATCTTTATAGCACAACCTTTGAAGCAGCAGTGTACAGGATGTAGAACAGTAATGAGCAGTGCAAACTGTTAATCCAGCACCTAAACTGCTTTTACAGCACTTAGAGATATGCTTTACAGCAGCTTTGTGGGCGTAGGAGCCTGTGAACACTTACTAAAGCTTCTCCGTGTGTGGCTCTGCCTCTGTTTCTCTTCAGCCACTACCCTCCCCCGTTTCATAGACATCCATTTGGTGAAGCCGAAGGAAGAGAAGCCCGATCGACACAAAAGGACTGCCTGACCCCAGAACCAGAGATACAAGGCAGGGAAAAATAACCAGGATCCGGAATTCAATTTTGTAACTACATGTGACTCCCAACATAGGAAGTTCTAATTGATTCTGGCCAAACATTGGGGTATTCTTTATTGTGATCCAGTTACATAGTACAGTTGAAAAAAGACACGTGTCGATCAAGTTCAACCAAGGGTGGAGAAAATGTGGCTGAGGGAGAGAGACAAGGACTTTAAGCCCAACCTCCCCACTGGTGAATGCCCCGAAACCCACAAGGCAAGAACCAATCTGCTCCAGTGCAGACTCCATCTCTGACCCCAGAGCCTCCACCAGCCAGGATCCAGAATTTTACATAGCTACATACACTCACCGGCCACTTTATTAGGTACACCTGTCCAACTGCTCGTTAACACTTAATGTGTAATCAGCCAATCACATGGCGGCAACTCAGTGCATTTAGGCATGTAGACATGGTCAAGACAATCTCCTGCAGGTCAAACCGAGCATCAGTATGGGAAGAAAGGTGATTTGAGTGCCTTTGAACGTGGCATGGTTGTTGGTGCCAGAAGGGCTGGTCTGAGTATTTCAGAAACTGCTGATCTCCTGGGATTTTCACGCACAACCATCTCTAGGTTTTACAGAGAATGGTCCGAAAAAGAAAAAACATCCAGTGAGCGGCAGTCCTGTGGGCGGAAATGCCTTGTTGATGCCAGAGGTCAAAGGAGAATTGGGCAGACTGGTTCGAGCTGATAGAAAGGCAACAGTGACTCAAATAGCCACCCGTTACAACCAAGGTAGGCAGAAGAGCATCTCTGAACGCACAGTACGGCGAACTTTGAGGCAGATGGGCTACAGCAGCAGAAGACCACACCGGGTGCCACTCCTTTCAGCTAAGAACAGGAAACTGAGGCTCCAATTTGCCCAAGCTCATCGAAATTGGACAGTAGAAGATTGGAAAAACGTTGCCTGGTCTGATGAGTCTCGATTTCTGCTGCGACATTCGGATGGTAGGGTCAGAATTTGCCGTCAACAACATGAAAGCATGGATCCATCCTGCCTTGTATCAACGGTTCAGGCTGGTGGTGGTGGTGTCATGGTGTGGGGAATATTTTCTTGGCACTCTTTGGGCCCCTTGGTACCAATTGAGCATCGTTGCAACACCTTGTTGAATCTATGCCACGAAGAATTGAGGCAGTTCTGAAGGCAAAAGGGGTTCCAACCCGTTACTAGCATGGTGTACCTAATAAAGTGGCCGGTGAGTGTATGTATTAATATTCTTTAGTGTCAGGTAGTTATCTAAGCCTTTCTTGAAACTCTCTACAGTTCCTGCTGTGACCAGCTCCTCAGGCGGCTATTCCACAGATTCACAGTTCTTACAGTGAAGAACACCCTTCTCCTCTGGAGACGGAATATTTTTTTTCTCTAGTCGAAGGGAATGCCCCCTTGTTGTTTGAGGGGGCTTCACTTGAAATAATTTTTCCCCATACTTTTCGTAGGGACCATTTATATATTTATATAAATTAATCATGTCCCCCCGAAGCCGTCTTTTATCAAGACTAAATAAGTTTAATTCTACTAACCTCTCCTCATAACTAAGATGCTCCATTCCCCTTATAAGTTTGGTTGCTCGTCTTTGCACTCTCTGTTCTTCAGCTAGTGTTGTTTACTAAACCATACACTACTTATAGAGGAGCAAAAACTTAAAAAAATGTCCTGGCACCGACCTAGAGAACCTATTCCAGTTAAAGAAAAAAAACAAGGGAATTTTTCCTTGCAGATTTCATACATGTAAATGTTGCCATGAGCTGACAGTCAAAAATACCTTCATCTCATCAGCAATGAAACTTTTAAGATCCGCACCTATTTATCATGTAACACACTCGCTATACTCGGAACTTTTGTTCATATAAAATGTATACTTAAAGTAATGAAAAAAACAGACACAATGAAATACCAATCGAGTAACCTCTATAGCTGTTATCAAGTAAATAAATATCATCAGCTGTGACTTGCAGTACGATGTAACTGTGAAGCCAGACTCTTCATCTACAATATATGAGATTCTATCTCTGGGAGAACCAGTGTCATAGAGTGAATAACCAGTTTCTACATAGAATTGTCTCCTTAAAGGGGTTGTCTCACTACAAGAATTGCTGCTTTTTATGTTAAAGATCTTGCAAAAACAAGTCACTTTGCAATATGTGTCCATTAACAGTGTCCTACCTATTCTGAGATATCCCCTCTTGTATGGGCAGCATACAGGGCCGTATTTCCCACTAGGCACCCGTGGGCACGTGCCTAGGGCGTCGCCTGTAAGGGGGCGGCACGCTGGCAGGATTTCACTTTTTTTTTTCTTTTTTTTTCTTCTCCGCTCCGCGACCAGCCCCTCCCCCCTCCGAGTGGTCAGAGTCGGGGAGGGGGGGGGGATTGCGGACAAGAGAGAGAGGAGCGAGGCTGCCTCTCCCACCCCTCTCAGCAGCACACAGTGTGCAGAAGAGCAGAAGAATGATGCTTCCTGCTCTTCAGGACAGGTAAGTGAATCGGAGGGGAGGGGAGAAGGGTAGGGGAACTGTAGAGGGATGGTGGGGGGGAGGTGGCAGGGGAGACATGGGGGGTGTTAGTAATAGTGAGGGGAGGGCAGGGGAACATTGGGGGGGGTGTTAGTAATAGTGAGGGGAGGGGAGACATGGGGGGTGTTAGTAATAGTGAGGGGAGGGCAGGGGAACATTGGGG
This sequence comes from Phyllomedusa bahiana, assembly GCA_025379985.1. NCBI lineage: Eukaryota > Metazoa > Chordata > Amphibia > Anura > Hylidae > Phyllomedusa > Phyllomedusa bahiana. The sequence goes on from JAODAL010068535.1 coordinate 9,688, forward strand.
GTGTTAGTAATAGTGGGGGGAGGGCAGGGGAACTTTGGGGGGGTGTTAGTAATAGTGGAGGGGAGGGCAGGGGAACATTGGGGGTGTTAGTAATAGTGGGGGGAGGGCAGGGGAACTTTGGGGGGGTGTTAGTAATAGTGGGGGGAGGGCAGGGGAACATTGGGGGGTGTTAGTAATAGTGGGGGGAGGGCAGGGGAACATTGGGGGGGTGTTAGTAATAGTGGGGGAGGGCAGGGGAACATGGGGGGGGTGTTAGTAATAGTGAGGGGAGGGCAGGGGAACATTGGGGGTGTTAGTAATAGTGGGCGGAGGGCAGTGGAACATTGTAGGATGTTAGTAATAGTGGGCGGAGGGCAGGGGAACATTGTGGGATGTTAGTAATAGTGGGCGGAGGGCAGGGGAACATTGGGGGGGTGTTAGTAATAGTGGGGGGAGGGCAGGGGAACATTGGGGGGGTGTTAGTAATAGTGGGGGGAGGGCAGGGGAACATTGGGGGGTGTTAGTAATAGTGGGGGAGGGCAGGGGAACATTGGGGGGGTGTTAGTAATAGTGGGGGGAGGGCAGGGGAACATTGGGGGTGTTAGTAATAGTGGGGGGAGGGCAGGGGAAAATGGGGGGGTGTTAGTAATAGTGGGGGGAGGGGAGCGCAGGGGAACATTGGGGGGTTAGAAATGGTGAGGAGGGGGTAGGCGAGATGTGTGGGGGTGTTAGGAATGGTGAGAGGGCAGGGGAACATTGGGGGGGTTAGTAGTGTGGTCAAGTTTGCTACAGCTGGTGCAGTGATTTAGGGTAAAGGGGATTCAGCGTACCTCCCAACCGTCCCAATTTGGGACCCTTGTCCTGCTCTCTTGGGACGGCAGGGAGGAATCACGATTTTTCGGGGATGTCCCGAGGATCAAGGGCCTGTGCCCTGAATCCCCAGGACTGCACTGACGCGAAAACAGTGTCCGCAATCACCGGCCGCTGTCAGGGAGCCTCTCTTCCACACATGTGGCTGGTACAGAGAGCAGGGACACAGGGGAAGCGTCATAGAGACGCTCTCCCCTGATGTCACTGGCTGCAGGGGGCTGGCCCCGCACCCTCAGCTACACTGATCAGTGTGACTGCGGGGCCGGAGCCAGCAGCAGGGAGGTATAACACCCCACTCGGCCATCCCCTCCCTGACCCCAACTTGCCCCTCCCCCCCCCCCCCCTTCGTTCCTCCCTGGCCCCTCCAGACGTCCACTTGACCCCCTTTGAACCTCCATTCCCTACTTGACCCCTCACTCAACCCCCCTCTCTCTCCCTGACCCCTTTCCCCACACACCCCTCCTTCCCTCCCTGCCCCCCCCCCTCCCTTCCCCAAGGCCTCCCCAGCTTTCCCACATGCTGGATGTGCTTTTCCAGGAAGCTGAAAGGCATCCATCCCCTCCAGCAGCGCTAGCTCTGGATGCCTGCTGGGGAAACATGTCACCCGCGTCCTAGCTGCTGAATAACTGACACCCTCCACAGCAGGCTTCAGGGAGTGTGCCTGCTGTGGGGATGGATGCCACTCAGCTTTCCTGGGCACCAGCTGTGGGGATGTCCCCCTCTTTCTGGGATGCTAAGTAGCCTATTCAGTGCCTTGCAAAGGAGGGTGACATCCCCACAGCTGGTGTCCAGGAAAGCTGAGTGGAACCCATCCCCCATGGCAGGCACATCTCCCTGGATGCCTGGTGTGGACTGATGTCACCCAGCTTTCCCACATACGGGATAGATTATTCAGCAGCTGGGAACGCTGGGTGACATGTTCCACAGCAGGCATCCAGGAAGGCTAGGGGCCTGCTGTGGGGGATGGATGCCTTTCAGCTTTCCCGGGTGTTGGATAGCCCATGCAGCATGTGAGAAAGCTGGGTAGGCCTTGGGGAAGGGAAAGCTGGGTGATGCCCTATTTGTAGGGTTGGTGTTTTTTTCCAAACAGATTTCCCTTTTGGACTACGTCGGACAGCGTTGCGCCTATTTCTTTAATAAAATGGTTAATGAGGGCCGGTGTGTTTTTATTTGATTCCAGTGATAGTAGTGGCGGCATCTGGATGACGCCTCTCCATTACTATCGCTGGGGCTTGGTGTCAGCCAGTGCTGTTTCTTGTTGCCCAAGGCTGACACTAACCCTCTGTCAATATTACCCCAGTACCCAACGCACCAGGGTTACTGGGAAGAGCCAGTAACCGTCAGAGGCGGACCCTCTAATGTGAGGGTCCGCTTATGGAGCAGCTGGTGGCTGGTATTTTTAGAATGGGAAGTTACCAGTATCAATGGTTCTTCCCATTCTGACAGTATCAGGCTGTTGCTGTCGGTTTTACCCTGGCTGGTTATGGAAATTGGGGGGACCCCACGCCGTTTTTTTCCTGAAACTTTATTTATTTAGTGAGAATCTGCAAATGGGCATCCACTGTAATGGTTACAGGAGGTGCCCACTGTAGGATTCTCAATAAATAAATGATTTTTTAATAAAATGAACAACGTGGGGTCCCTCCCAATTTCTATGACCAGTCAAGGTAAAACCAACAGCTGCAGCCTGATACTATCAGAATGGGAATGTCCATCGATACTGGTCGCTTCCCATTCTAAGAGTACCTGCCTGCAGCTGCCCCAGAAGCAGACCCTCACATTAGAGGATCCACTTCTGATGGTTACGTGGCTTTTCCCAGTACCCCTGGTGCGTTGGGTATTGGGGCAATAGGGACACAGGGTTAGTGTCGGCCTTGGGGTGACAAATACTGCCACTGACTGACACCAGGCCCGAGCGATAGTAATGGAAAGACGTCTATCAGATGTCTCCATTACTAACAATGGAATTAAATGGGAAAAAGAACAGATACAAAATAGACAAAAAACCTTTTATTTAAATAAACATTCCCCGACAACAGCCCTCTTTGACCATTTTATTAATTAAATGGATCAAATGCTGCTAGGACGTAGTGCAGTGAATCTAACATAGGCAAAACAGAAAACTGTATGAAAATAAAAACGCTACAAAAAAATGACAGTCCTAAACTCCAACTTCTGCACCCCCTGAAGATCATGGCCATGGCTGATTTTCTGGGGCTGCAGGGGACGGAGTTTAAGCTGCACAATAAGATTCTGAAGGGTACTGACCATAGCCGCAGCACAATCCTCAGGGGGATGGTCCTCCTCACCTTCACCTATCACTCCCTACCACCTCCACTGATTACTTTATATCCCCCTCCCCTCCACCTATCACCCATAACCTCCTCACCTCCACTTATCACTCCCTACCACCTTCAATGATTACCCTATAGCCCCCTCATCTCAATCTATCACCCCATAACCTCCTCACCTCCACTTATCACTCCCTACCACCTCCAATGATTACCCTATAGCCCCCTCATCTCCAACTATCACCCCAAAACCTCCTCACCTCCACCTATCACCCCATAACCTCCTCATCTCCAATTATCACCCCATAACCTCCTCACCTCCTCCTATCACCCCATAACCTCCTCATTTCCACCTATAACCCCATAACCTCCTCATCTCCACCTATCACCCCATAACCTCCTCATCTCCACCTATAACCCCATAACCTCCTCATCTCCACCTATAACCCCATAACCTCCTCATTTCCACCTATAACCCCATAAGTTCCTCACCTCGACCTATCACCTCATAACATCCTCAACTCCACCTATTACTCCCTACCATCTCCACGGATTACTTAATAGCCCTCTCATCTCCACTTATCACCCCATAACCTCCTCACCTCCACCTATCACTCCACACCACCTCCAATGATTACCCTAGATCCCCTCATCTCCACCTATCACCCCATAACATCCTCATCTCCACCTATCACTCCATAACCTCCTCATTTCCACCTATAACCCCATAACCTCCTAATCTCCACCTATCACCCCATAACCTCCTCATCTCCACCTATCACCCCATAACCTCCTCACCTCCACCTATCACTCCACACCACCTCCAATGATTACCCTAGAGCCCCCTCATCTCCACCTATCACCCCATAACCTCCTCATCTCCACCTATCACCCCATAACCTCCTCATTTCCACCTATAACCCCATAACCTCCTCATCTCCACCTATCACCCCATAACCTCCTCATCTCCACCTATCACCCCATAACCTCCTCATCTCCACCTATCACCCCATAACCTCCTCATCTCCACCTATCACCCCATAACCTCCTCATCTCCACCTATCACCCCATAACCTCCTCATCTCCACCTATAACCCCATAACCTCCTCATCTCCACCTATAACCTTCTCACTTCCAACTATCACCCCATAACCTCCTCATCTCCACCTATCACTCCCTACCACCTCCACTGATTACTCAGTAGCCCCCTCACCTCCTCCAATCAGTCCCTACTGCCTAAACCTATCACCCCATAACCTCCCCACCTAGCACGCCATGTAGAATTTGTTCAGAGGTGAGAACAAGTGCTGGAAAAGGGCTGGAAAAATTTGCATTCTAAGATGTTTGTGTGGTAAATTCTACAGAGACAAGTTATGGCCAGAAGAAGTCACCATGGCGGTCTGGACAGGATGGAGAAGAAAAGGGAAACAGAACAATTCCAGTCACAGGAGACGTCTCTGGTGAGTCCCTAGATGTTACTGCATTGTAATCACTTAAAGGTCTGCAGAGCTTGTGTACACTGGTAACTACATATAATCGCTATATGGAGGTAATATACAGTCTGCAGAGCCTGTGTTCAGCTGCTATCTACTACTATATGGTTACTGTATGGAGGTAATAAACAGTCTGCAGAGCCTGTGTACACTGGTGTCTACCACTATATGGTCACTGTATGGAGGTAATATACAGTCTGCAGAGCCTGTTGTACACTGGTGTCTACACCAATCATAGATGGTCCACTGGTATGTGAGGTAATATACAGTCTGCAGAGCCTGTGTACACTGGTGTCTACCACTATATGGTCACTGTATGATGGAAATATTGGTTATAGTGTAGAGATTTATTTTCAGGCACAGTTTGGCGTTATACTGTTTGGCAGTATCTCCCAGTTCTCCTGGATGCTGAATAGGCTATCCAGCATCTAGGAAAGCTGGGTGACAGCAAATCCTTCAATTAGCTTTCTTCTAGAGCCGTTTCATGGTTGTAGTGGGCGTGGCTTTTGTAAAGGGGTGTGGCATAATATGAAAGGGGCGTGGTAATGCAAATTTTCAATGGGGGCGTATTCAGGTTTATTGCCTAGGGCAGCATGATCTATAAATACAGCCCTGGCTGCATCAGCTCCTGTGGTCACTATAGCTACAGATCTGTTCAATCTCTCCTGATAGGCTGCCAGCACTGGTTGCTATAGCTGCAGACCTGGCTTCTAAAGCAGCCTAGTAGAAGCCAGTAAACATGCCCCTGAATTCAAAGTGAAACCAAGAAAACAGGACTGAGGTAAGAGGAATCAATGTAGTGAGACAACCCCTTTGAGTTTAGGAGCCGGTGGCCCTTTCCATTCAGCCTCTGCCTTTATCTAGCCGCATGGTTATCATAAACATACAAGATGCTATAGAGCTACGTAGCATACTCATTAATAAAAATATAATGGAATAACCTCGAGGTAATCTCTGGTCTTTCCCGTGACCGTTAGGCTATGTTCACACGGCTTAAAATAGGACGTATTTCAGTCCGTAATTACGGCCGGAATACGTCCCAGTCATTACGGTAATCCACAGTTCTCATAGAGAACTATGTTCTCCTCTCCCTGCTCGGCGAATATGCCGAGGGGGGAGATAAGTGACATGTCACTTTCTAGCGGCGTATACGCGCCGCGGGTAATGAAAGTCTATGGGCCGGCGAGGTGCCGGCCCCCCGCTCCCTCCCTCGTCCACACGGCATAATTGCGGGGCGTAATTACGCCCCGCAAATGAGCCGTGTGAACATTGCCTAAGGGGTTGTTCACACAGCGTTCTTTTAGATGCGTGCTTGGATAAGTGTTTCGAACTCAAAACGGACCCAAACACTCTACAATGTGCGGTGTGATTTACATTAGTTTCAATGTAAAACACACATCGGCGTTCAGATGAGTGATTGTCAATGCGTCTTTCTGATGCGTCTTTCAAATCTGTTCAAAAAATTTTCCTGTCAATTCCTGATCTGTTCTACGCGGCAGACGCCCTATTTAAAACTATAGGGTGCGTTTCTGCTGCAGCAAAAATGCACCCCAAACCGCAATACTTTTTGGGGAAGCGATTTTTTGTATGCTTTTGACACAAAAATTTTTCAACCCGATATTCCCATTTAAAAACGCTTGTGAACATCCCCTTAAACACACGCAGCTTTGATTCTATAAATGTTTAAAAAAACTGCCCCCAAAAAAAAGAGAAATTTTTTTTTTCAGTTCCCCCAAAAAATGGTCCAGGAGAAGCATTTTAGGTTCCATGATGACAGCTGGTACCACCATAGGGTGTGCAGTGGCTTGCAGCTGGGTGAGGAGATGTATCCAGGGTCGGGACGATGGGTAGGCAGAAGTAGGCGATCACCTAGGGGGCCCCACCTCGCCTGTCACTAGGTGTGCAGGGAAAGAGCCCCTTAGCTCCATAATAGCGGGCTGGCTTTTTGCACACCACAAAATTCACAGAGCAAAGTTTACCTTCACCCCCTTTCCCTCCTGCCCCCACCCCCCTCCCGGCAGGGGAAGGAGCAGGATCAACAGTTTGTAGTATGTGCTTGTTGGGCACTTCCTGTCAATGACAGGAAGCGCCAGAACAGTTGGCTGGGAATGGGTGGGCTTCGCTCCCTCTCCTTAGCACTGGTGAGAAAAAGATGCAAGAAAAAAACAAAAACGAACACGCCCCCTAGCGCAATATTTGGGCTTTTGAAAAAAAACACAGTACTTATTTTTAAACACTAACCTTCAAAAGTTTTGCAAAGGAAGGCACAACACTTTTTTAAGCATCCAAATATTTGAACCGAAGAATCACAGTCGTCCGCAGCCGTCTGTCCGTTTTGCTCCGTACGCCCAGCACGGGTCAGGGGAGTAGCGCCAAAAGGGGAAGATTTTCCCGGTTTGCCCAGGAAAAAACTCCTTTAAAAAGGACGTAATTACAGCGC
>JAODAL010068536.1:0-16759 GCA_025379985.1 Phyllomedusa bahiana
TTGTCAAAAGTGTACATTACCCATTTGAATTTTGTGGTGTTTTCCAGCTTCTCCACCCCTGTTTGGGTGTAAGAATAAAGGGTTGTTCCCCCCCTAGTTTTTAATGGTATGGCGATAATCTTATTAACCTTTGGAAACGTCTTGAAACCCCGATATCGACCGACCGATGAGAAGCACAAATCGCTTATCACAAATGATGACAATTATTTAAAATTACATCCCTGTTATTTAACCTTTCTTTTTTCCCATGGAAGTAGTAACAATGTACTTATACTGCTTCTCATTTTGGTTTTTAAATTTTTTGTTTAAAAAATAGATTGTATACTTTGCTATGTTTGCTTTTTTTTTGAGGCCTACTTTTTTTATTTAGAAAAAAAATTTTTTATGCTTACTTTGTTTGTTTTAAAGTCAATTTTTAAAAACCATATTTTTAAAAGGGGTGTTTTTTTTTTTCTTAAACTGTATTTTGCTATGCTGCTCTTGTTGTTCTTTTGATCTCCTATTGGAAAATTAAACCCCAAGGGCCCCCAATACTTTGGTCAAAATCTCATTTAGACCTCTTGGGTTGCAAAGTGATTCCTCTTATTGTAAAAGCCAGTCAATGAGAATCAATGCATTAGAAACAGCTTCTTTTCACAAGCCTGAAACTTTAAAATTTTTTTCCTGAGAGGGAGTGAAAAGAACACCAGTAGATGCCATAATAAGTGCAGATTTAGAAAAGTTTATTTGGCAAAATATATTTATTCTCAATGTTAATCTGATTTTTGAATCACCCCAAAAAAACACTAAAAACATTTAATAAACTTCCTATGCCACCTTATGATAATGTATTGTCAGGTTAAAATTGTCTGAATAAATTTGTATTTATTTGTAGGATAACTCCTTTATTTAAATTTGCATAAAAATTGGAGCTGAGAGAAACAATTTTGGTTTTGCATCCCGATGCACAGTGAATAGGCAATTTTTGCCAAAATGGAAAAATTTTTTTTCTGAAATTTTTACTTGAAATCAATGTAATTTTTTAAAAATCATATTTTTATTGTACAAAAATAGATATAAAGTCAATATATGATACTGTGGGTATGGTACTATTTTCCGCATTCAGTAAATAAAGCTTAAAGGGGTTTTGTTAGCATGCTGTTTCACAAATTAACAGACAGCTTCAGACTCACACTGCCTGGTCAGGTTGTAGGTGGGTCTATAGCAGTGATTAGCATATTTAGTTCCTGTATAACTAGATGAGCGTTACTACAGATTAAACCTCCTGCATTTATGTCACTGTAAACAAAGCCACAGACCTCCCAGCAGTGAAAACAAATGCTTATCAAAGGTTAACAATCTAATCTTGTTTGCGATAACCATAGTAACATCACTCTCTGCTCTCTGTCAAATCAGGAAGGGAGATATGGAAGTTAACCTAGAGACACTTGTGTGCACTCGGTGCAGATAAAATCTCTCTTATCTTCTGACCAGGGCAATATCAAAATACATATTTAGTAAAAGTCTTCATTTACCTTTCCCCATATGTTGAAAGCTTATCACTGTATTGAGAAAACCCCTTTAAAAACAATGGACATATTTATAGGTAAGTATTATTTTTGGTAAGGAGGTATACTTGGTGGGTGCCAGTTTATTATTACAGCTGACACTCGCCATTAACAGCAAGGATCAAAGACAGCTCCGATCCCTGCTGTTTAACCCTCATACATTGTGGCGATTGCAGCCATGGCATCTAAATGAATTAGGAATGGTTTTATTCATTTTCCCTACCCATGATGAGATAGTAGGATGTCGATCAGTTATGTCAACTGGAAGCGTAATGATTATGCTAAGAGGACTACATATAGAAGAAAAAAGATTTTAAAATCTCAAAACACTTCCCCTTTGCCATTTTACAAATAAAATAATAAAAAAGTTACACATAAATAATATCGCCGCATTTGTAAAAGTCTGATCTATTAAAATATAACATCAGTTATTCTGTACGCTGAACACTGTAAAAGAAAAACATTCCAAACACCAAACAGTAAAAAGTGGTCAAAAATATGCATGCATACCCAAATGGTGCCAATACAAACTACACTGCCGTTTGCAAAAAAAATTAACCCTCATTTGGATCTATAATTGAAAAAACATAAAAGATTTTTGTCACAGAAAATGGCACTGTAGTGCAAAGTAAAAAAATCTAGAATTTTTTTTATTGCTAAAACACAATGAAAACCCTCAATAAAATCATACCAGTCTGCAGAATACAGATAATTTATACTGAACAGTGTACCCTATAAAAACAAAACCCCAGCAAAAATGGCGCAATTGCGGTTCTTTCACTTTCTAACCCCTTTTTTTCATTTTTTTTCTAGTACGTTCTATGGTGCAGTCAATGGCCCTGTCAAAAAGGGGGTTAAAATATTATTTTGGTTCCCCCTTAATAATAATAATCTTTATTTATATAGTGCCAACATATTCCGCAGCACTTTGCAATTTATAGGGTATAGGTTCAGACAAAAAGACTGACATTATACAGTGAAAAGCTACTTACAGATGAGATACAAGGTGTGAGGGCCCTGCTCGCAAGAGCTTACAATCTATTAGGGTGTACGGGTGAGAAAGGGAAAGAAGTGCTAGGTTTACAATGATTCAGCCATGTGACATAAATATGGGGTGGTTTACATAAAAATTGGATGACCCTGCCACCCAGACAATACATCTATATACAGATAGGTGCCGTATTGTAGGAAGTGACAGAAATGTGTGTACTTGAGAGTAGGGGGTTAGCAATTAGGGATTGTGTTAGACCAGACTGAGAAGATGTATTCTCAGGGACCTCTTAAAACTGTGAGGGTTTTGAGTATGCCTGATCGCCCGAGGTATTATGTTCCAGAGAACTGGTGCCACAAGTGAAAAATCTTGTAGATGGGCATGGGCATGGGATGATGATTGATGCATGTAGTCTAAGATCATCAGCAGAGCGGAGAGACCAGGTAGGGTGGTAGACAGAGATCAGGGAGGAGGGGGGTGCAGCACTGTGAAGAGCTTTATGGGTGAGAGTGATTGGTTTATGTTGTATCCTGTACTGAATGGGCAACCAGTGCAGTGTCTGACACAGGGTAGAGGCATCAGTATAGCGGCTGAAAAGAAAGATGAGCCGGGCTGCAGCATTCAGGACTGATTGGAGAGGGGAGCGTTTACAGAGAGGGAGACCGATAAGCAGGGAGTTACAGTAGTCAAGACTAGAAAGAATAAGAGCAAGAATGAGAGTTTAACTTGTTTCCACAGTGAGAAAAGGATTAATTCTGGAGATGTTCTTGAGGTGCAGGTGACAGGAGCGGGCAAGGGATTGGATATATGGGATGAAAGACAGCGGGTCTGCTGCCTAGGAGTTATGGTGGTGCCACACACTGAAACAGAAATAGCAGGGTGAGTTCGGTTAGTAGATAGTGGGATGACTAGAAGTTCAGTTTTAGTGAGCTTTAGTTTAAGATAGAGGAAGAACATGATATCAGAGACAGCAGACAGTCAATGGTGTTTTGTAGGAGAACAGGAGTGATGTAATTGGAAGAAGTGTATAATTAGGTGTCATCAGCATAGAGATGGTACTGTAAGCCAAATCTGCTGATGGTTTGTCCAGTTGGGGCTTTGTAGACTGAAAAGAGGACTGGACAAAGAACTGATCCCTGAGGAACCCCAACAACAAGAGGGAAAGGAGGAGAAGTAGAACCAGCAAATGAGACACTGAAGGAGCTGTCAGAGAGGAAGGATGAGAACCAAGAGAGAGCGGTATCCTGGAAGCCAACTTTGCTGAGCATACTGAGGAGAAGGTGGTGATCAACAGTGTCAAATGCTGCAGAGAGATCCAGAAGAAGCAACATTGAGTAGTTGCCCTGAGATTTAGCAGTGAGGAGTTCATTTGAGACTATAGCTAGAGCAGTTTCTATGGAGTGTAAAACTTGATTGTAGAGGAACAAGAAGAGTGATAGCAGAGAGATAGTGGGTTAAACGAGAGTAGACCAAGCGTTCCAGGAGTTTAGAGATGAAGGGCAGGTTAGAGACTGGTCAGTAATTAGCAGCGCAGGACGGGTCCAGAGTGTGCTTTGGGGTTATAAAAACGTGTTTAAAGGAGGATGGAAAGATCCCAGTGGAGAGAGAGAAGTTACAGATTACAGTTAGGTGAGAGAGGACAGCTGGAGAAATAGACTGGACAAGGTGGGAGGGAATGGGGTCAATAGAGCAGGTGGTGGGGTGAGCATACAAGAGAAGCCTGGACACGTCTTCATTTGTCAATAGGTCAAAAGCTGAGAGCAGACTAGAGGACATGCGGGGAGGGACAGGATGGATATTACTTGGGGTTTGAGATGAGATGTTTTGTCAGATACTGTCAATTTTATCTTTGAAGTGAGTGGCCAGGTCTTCAGCACAGAGGTCATTGACTGGGGCCGGAGCTTTAGGCCTGAGGATGGAGTGGAAAGTATCAAACAGACATTTAGGGTTGTTGTTTAAAGTTGAGATGAGGGAGGTGAAATATTCTTGTTTGGTTAAGTGAAGGGCAGTGTGGTAAGTCCTTAGCATGAATTTGTAGTGGGGAAAGTCTGCAGGTAACTCAGACTTTCTCCATAGACGTTCAGCATACCTAGAACATCGCTGCAGAAAGCAAGTTTGAGGTGTTTGCCAAGACTGCTGGCGTCTGACTCTGGTGGTGCAATGTGTGAGTGGTGCAAATATGTCCGAGAGTTTCATTGTATTGCTTGACAGCCAGGTCAGGACAGGAGACGGAGGAGATTAGGGACAGTGAGGACTATAGGATGTCTGTGAATTCCTGAGTTTTGATGGAGCGGATATTTCTGAAAGTGTGATGGGCAGGTGTGTCCGGAGAAGGCTGAGAATTAGTAATAGTGATGGAGATAAGATTAAAGGTAAGGTTAGAGTGCATAAGAAGAATTAGTAAAGTTGGAAATTAAGGAAAGACGACAGAAAACCAGAACAAGAGGGTTCCCATCCTTGTGGGTGGGAGAGTCTGTAAATTTTGAGAGGCCAATAGAAGAAGTTAGTGAAAGAAACTGAGAGGTAAGAGACATGGGGTCGTCAATGGGGATGTTGAAATCACCCATGATGAGAGTGGGCATTTCAGTGGAGAGGACGTGAAGAAGCCAGGTAGCAAAATGATCCAGAAACTGGCAGGTGTAAGCCAGGAGGTCTGTACAGAGCTGCGAATCTGAGAGAAAATGGCCGAAAGAGTCTGAGGGTGTGGACCTCAAAGGAAGGGAAGTGAGGTAGGGTGCAGAAGAAATTATTTGGTACATGCAGTGTTTAGAAAGAATCATGCCAACTCCTCCACTCTGCCTGTTTTTAGGTCTGGGGGTGTGGGTGAAGTGTAGGCACCATAGGTGAGAGCAGCAAGGAAAGCAGTGTCAGTATGTTGGAGACATGTTTCTGTCAGAGCTAGCTTGTTTAATCAATGTGGTTCATCCTTTTTAACCAGTGTTTTAGTGGTCTGTATTTGACATTCATCGTTCAGCTTTAAAGGGGTTGTCTCACTACATCAATTCATCTTACCTCAGTCCCGTTTTTTTTATTCGGGGGCCTGTTTTCTGGCTTTACTGGCTTCTACTGGCCTGCAGTGATGAGCTGCTGAGGACACTAAGGGCAACATGTCCCATTTTTTTGTGTATTTTGTGTCCAAAAACTTTTGATACCCTTTTCTCTATATAAATTAAGTGTCATACGCCAAAACTAGGAGCATTATACACCAGGAATGACACATTTCAATGCGTCTAAAGTAGGAACATCAAATATGCTAACAATGATATGCTATGCACATACATTATGCTATGCCCCTAGATTTGGCGCATCAATTAAAATCAAACTACAGAACATAATCATTCAAACCTCCCATGCCCGCCTCCAAGATTTCACACGTGCTGCACCAGTTCTCTTGAACATCCTACCACATACCATCAGGCACAATCCTAACCTTCAAAGTTTTAAGAGTGCCCTGAAAATACATCATCTTAGACAGGCCTACCAAAATCCCTAAGTGATAACCCCCACCTTCTATCACACACATTTCTGTCACTCCCTACAATAGGGCACCCACAGGCACTTATCTGTATATAGATGTACTATCAGGGTGGCAGGTTCACCCAATTTTTATGTAAACCACCTCATATTTATGAAACATGGCTGGACCATTGTAAACTTGACACTTCTCACCCTTCATTTCACCCATACACCATAATAGATTGTAGGCTCTCGCGAGCAAGGCCCCCACAATTTGTGTCTCATCTGTAAGTAGCTTTTATTGTGTAATGTCTGTCTTTTTGTCTTTACTTATACCCTATAAATTGTGAAGTGATGTGGAATATGTTGGCGCTATATAGATAAAGGTTGTTATTATTATTATTATTATTATTATTATTATTATTATTATTATTATTATCAATTATACTATGCAAGGTATGCCAGAAAGGAACCAAGGCTTGTTACTAGCATTGGGAAATCATTGAAGTGGATCCTTGTCGTGGAGGGATTGCATACGGACAATGTTGGCCTTAAGGGCCTGGGGCCCACCCTACAGCTACTGTAAATGAAAAAATTACTTGTTAATTTTTAACACTCTTGGACATAAATGCATGCATATTAACACATTATAAAGTGTATAAAACAGAACTGTATTGTGCAGTACACAATACTAAGTGAGTAACGCAGCTGTCTGTCTCACACATTAGTCTCACATATCTGTCTATCTGACACACTTGTCACAGTCTAACATATCATAGATAGACACATGGCTAAGTAGCTCCATCCATATCCCCCTTCACATCCCACCAGCCTACATACAATATCCGTCTCCAAGTTTTCCATTCGTCACGCACCTAGTCACTTTCTAAAATAAACAACACTATAAACACAAGCAAGAAAGTAAAAGTGAAACCCCTAATAAACTTTTACAATCAGGGACAAGTGCATGCTGCCACTATACAAGCACTGATATAACCTACAATACTGCCATATAGGAACCACAGAGTGATCAGACACCAGTTCAAGTCGCATCACATTATAGTGACGACTACAGCACTGATCCAATATAGAAGCAAAATAACCCCTGACATACAGGGACGCACAGGGGACATCTTTTGTGATGGATCGTTCTCTTTTTTCAGGAGTTGTTCTTTTTCCCTTTTCTTCTTCATCCAGTTCAGACCGCCATGTTGACTTCTCCCGGCCACCACTTGTCCCTGCAGAATTTACACACACATATTTTTTGAATCCTCCCTTTTCCAGCACCATTTTAATTATTTTCTCCTCTGTACAAACATCCCAGGGTGGGAGAGCAAGTACAAACCATAGCTTAGAGGCCCAGTCACCTAAGGAGTTGGGAGGAGGACTAAACCCCTGGAGATTGTGCTACAGAGATGGCCTGTACCCATCAGTATCATATTACCAGGTAGGTAGGCAAGTCCACAGATAGTGTAGTGTACAGGAGTTGGTGGTTCAATACACTACTAAAGAGTTCATAATATTTACTGATAATTGCACTATTTTTTGCTATAATTGACCTCTATTTCATCCTTGTGTCCAGCTAATGGTTTGTGTTTATATCTGTAAAATGTGTATAGTCAAGCTGCCTTGCAGAAATGTAACCAGCTGCAGCCCTAAGAGCTAATAGCGGGAATCACCATGACAACACCTAGAATGGGGGTAGAGGTAGTCTATTTAAGCTAGTTAAATGTAATGTTCTGGGTCATCTTCTTTTTCTCCTTTGGGTTATCAGTATCATCATCTGTAGCTGTCAGAGGTGCACTCCATCGTGCTGCCTCTGTGCTCTGGCACAGCTTTAACCCATTTATGCCCTGGCCGCATGGTAGTACATCCAGAGATTCAGTATAGGATTAACCATAGTTGCCAACTTTTGAAAATGAAAAAGCAGGAGATTTTAGACGGCGGCGCGCCAAGTGCGCTGCGGCAAAGATTTGCATGGACACGCCCATCTTTTTTGGTATGCCACGCCCCCTTCAAAAAGCCACACCGACTCCATCTAACTGCAAAACGGCTTTGGAAGAAAGCCAGGTAGATGCCCTTATAGCCAGGTGGTAGCCCCCCATAAGCAAGTAGTGCCCCTTACAGGCAGGTAGATGCCCCCTTGTAGCCAAGTAGATACCCCTCTGTAGCCAGGTAGGTGCCCCCCTTTTTTAGCCAGGTAGGTGCCCCCATTGTTGCCAGGTAGTGCCCCCATTGTTTGCAGCTAGTGCCCCCTCTGTTGCCCGCTAGTGCCCCTCTGTTGCCAGGTAGATGCCTCCTCTGTTGCCAGTAGATGCCCCCTCTGTTGCCAGGTAGTGCCCCATTGTTGCCAGGTAGTGCCCCCTCTGTTGCCAGGTAGTGTCCCCTCTGTTGCCAGTTAGTGCCCCCTTGTTGCCAGTTAGTGCCCCCATTGTTGCAAGGTAGGTGCCCCCATTGATGCCCGGTAGTTGCCCCCATTGTTTGCCAGATAGTGCCCCCTCTGTTGCCAGCTAGTGCCCCCTCTGTTGCCAGGTAGTGCCCCCATCATGTTGCAGGTAGTGCCCACCATTGTTGCCAGGTAGTGCCCCCATCTGTTGCCAGGTAGATGACCCCTCTGTTGCACAGGTAGATGCCCCACCCTCTGTTGCCAGTAGTGCCCCCATTGTTGCCAGGAGATGTCCCCTCTGTTGCCAGGTAGTGCCCCCTCTGTTGCCAGGCAGTGCCCCCTCTTTTGCCAGGTTGATGTCCCCTCTGTTGCCAGGTTGATGTCCCCTCTGTTGCCAGGTAGTGCCCCCTCTGTTGCCAGGTAGTGCCACCTCTGTGCCAGGTAGTGCCACCTCTGTTGCCGGGAAAAGGGGCCCCCATTGTTGACAGTAGTGCCCCCATTGTTGCCAGGCAGAGCCCCCCATATAGCTAATAAAAATAAAATAATAAAATCCACTTACCTCACCAGGCTCCTGCAGGGGCTGCCAGCTCCCGCCACGATCTCCTCAGCGGCGCAGGGGAAGTGAGAGCAGTCGCGCGTCACTCCCCGCAGCCACGCGTAAACTTCCCTGCGCCGCTGACCTGTATGTGCGGCGCACACACCGGCGGGACATACAGGGGGAGGGGGGAGGAGAGGAGCGACCCCTCCTGCCTCCTCCCTGCACAGCGAGACTCCGGGCGGGTGAAGCGGCGCAGCGGCCCGCTTCACCCCCGTAGGAGCGGCCCGGGCGGCGCCAGAGTACGCACTAGCGCTACTCTGTCGCCGCGCCATTTAAAGAGCCCCCGTCGCCTGCTGGCGGCGGGAGGAATGCCAACTCCCCCGGGAGGGCGGGAGGGGACCCCAAATAGCGGGACCCCCCCGCCAAAAACGGGAGAGTTGGCATGTATGGGATTAACCCACAGAAGAAATTCTCATCTGAGCTGTGTAGGACTTTGGATTCTCAGGATTTCACGAGGTAATAATAACCCCACTAGGCCCTGTGGCCTTTGGGACCCAGTTAAGCCACTGGCCTGGCCCAATACCTCCAACTTCCTAGGATTGTCCAGTGCACGTGGTAGTCAAGGAGAGCTCCACGTTTGTCTTTTGGAAATCACACATAAGGGACTTTATTTGGTTGAAGGACCACTGTTTCAGTCATTAATTCACTGAGTGGCTTGGACTGGGTGAGAAGAAGTGTAACTTTGTAAATGCAATCCATTGGCATGTGCATACCATTTTGCCTGGTGAAGTAAAGGAGGCCTCTGCTGGCACTTGATGATTTGAAAAGTTAACTCATTTGTCTACTGCCTGCTTACTCTGCACTGCACATCAAGGGCACACACTATCCACCGCAGGCAGGTGAGGGAGAGACCACCAACCAAGTGTGCCCAGGGGGAACAACTACCACCAGCATCTTAAGTGCAGACTCCCTCTTCACTAGTGCCGGGTGCTAGTGGAGCATGTGAGGTGCGGTTGACAGAGTGATAGCCGTTGTGACCAGAGCATTAACCTTGTTAAGGGCTGTCTCTGCGTCCAGCCCTCTCCTCTGCTCCCCCTGCACCCGGTACACCACAATAGGTAGTCAAGCCACAGGTAGGTTAGTAAATAGGGAAGGCCCGAGGTAGCTAGATAGGTCCTATTAACCCCTTCCTGACATAGAACGTATGCATACGCCCTAGCGGGAAGTGACTTCCCGCAAATGGACGTATGCATACGTCCTGGCGATCGCGCGGGCTTGCGGGCAAGCCACGCGCGATCGCAACATTGGACCAGTGGTAAATTACCACTGGCCACATGCCATCACCCGCGGCCGGAGTGACCCTTGGTCGCGGGTGAAAAACGCTTTCAATTACCGCATGGCCAGCCAAATTGCTTCTCGCCCGGGGGGCCTCGAACTGCATTCAGCAGCGCTCTCCTCCCTGATGGCCACGGGAAGTGAACGGCACTTTCCAGGGTCATCTGTGACGTCACCATGCCCGCAATGCATTGTGGGCATGGTGACAGGTAGTTGTCATGGCGACCAGTACACAGTACTAGTACTGTGTACTGGCCTGCTTTCTAACAGCAATCTGATGATTGCTGTTAGAAGAAAGAGTAAAAAAAAAGTGAAAAAAAGTAAAAATAAATGTCAAAAGTGAAAAAAAAAGGAAAAACAAACACAAAAAATAAAATAAAAACACGTACACCGCCCTTTTCCCCTTTACAAACGCCAATCGCCCCAAAAAAGATCAAAAATAAATAAAGTACCCATATTTGATATTGCCGCGTGCGTAACGACTCACCCTATAACTCTTTCATGTTAATTAACCCGTATGGTGAACACCGTAAAAAAACAAAAGCAAAAAGCAGTCACAGAATTGCTTTGTTTGTACATCCTGCAGCACATAAAATGGAATAAAAAGCGATCAAAAACTCATATAAACGCCAAAGTTGTACCAATTAAAACTTCAGTTCATCCCGCAAAAAATAGTCCTTGCACGTCTTGTATACGGAAAAATAAAAAAGTTATGGCTCTCAGAAGACAGCGATGCATAAATATTATTTAACACAATAAAAACACTTTTTTTTAAAGTGCTTCAAAATAAAAAAAAAGTATATAAATAGGGTATCGCCGTAATCGTATCGACCCAGAGAGTAAAGCTAAGTAGTCATGGATACTGCAGGGTGAGCGCTGTTAAAAATAAAAATAAAAAACACTACTAGGATTGCAGTATTTTCTTCACCCTGCCTTCCAAAAACGGATTTAAAACCGATCAAAAAGTCTTATCCCCAAAAAATTAAAACCAATAAAAACATAAACCCTTTCCCACAAAAAACAAGCCCCTACACAGCTCCGTTCACAGAAAAATAAAAAAGTTTGGCTCTCAGACTATGGCGATGCAAAAACGTGTTTTCCTTTTTGAATAAAATTTTTTTAAATTGTTGTAAAAAGCAGTAAAACATAAAAAATATACAAATTTGGGTATCACTGTAATCGTATTAAACCTGCTGAGTAATACTAGTATGTTCAGTTATACTGCACGGGGGCCCGCTGTTAAAAAAAAAAAAATAAAAAACACTACCAGGAATGCTGATTTTTTTTCAAAATCCCTCACAAAAAACCTTAATAAAAAGTGATCCAAGTGGGATATGCCCCCCATAATGGTCACTAATAAAAACGTCACCTCATCCCACAAAAAACAAGCCCATAATTAGCTCCGTATACAGAAAACTGAAAACGTTATTGCTATCAGAACAGGACAACATAAAAACGCAATTTTTTATAGACCTATTTCTATTGTGTAAAAATAATAAAACATAAAAAAACTATATAAAATCTATATCATTGCGAACGCTGTAAAATTGAAGCCCAAAAAACAATGGCGGAATTGCGTTTTTTCCCCCTCATTTTCATAGCCCAAAACAAAAAAAAAAAAACTTTGGAAACACCTGTGCACCAAAATGTACAATTTCACCCCCAGATGAGATCTATGAGGTGTGCTGAATCCAAAATGGGGCGACTTCTGGAAGGTGTCACCTTTCTGGTACTTGGGGGGTTTTCAGATGCGACTGGCCTCACCAAAATCTGCGTTCCCAAAAACCAAAAACGCTCCCTTCCCTTGTACACCCTGCATGCGCCCAAACAGGGAGTTTACACCCACATGTAAAGGTATTGCCGAACTTGGAAGAAATTGCGTAACAAAGGTTTTGGGTTTCTTTTTTTTCCAGGATGCCTTGTAAAAATTAAACATTTTCAGCTAAAATTGCAGATTATTGGAAAAAAAAATTTTTTTAATTTTAACAGCCTAACGCCCAAAAAATGTTGGGTTAACACCTGTGGGGTCGATATGCTCACTACACCTCTGGATATATTCCTTAAGGGGTGTATTTTTTCCATATGGGGTCTTTTTAGGGGAGTTTATTAGTTTTAGCACCTTAGGGGCGTCTGCAAACCTGAAATGGCCCCTAAATAAAATCGTAATGAAAATGAGACCCCAGAGTCCAGTAGGTGCTCCTCCAATTCTGGGGCTTGTGGTTGAGCCAAAATAATGCACTAGGGCCACATATGGGATATCTCTGAAACGGCAGAATCTGGAGAATCAATATTAAGTTGCATTTTCCCTGATCACATTTACCTATTCTTGTGAATAATGTATAAAAATTGAAAATCTTCAAAAAAAGTGAAATTTTGAAATTTCCACTTCCACTTTGCTTTAATTCCTGTGAAACACCTAAGGGTTAATAAACTTCCTAAATGCGGTTTTGAATACTTTAGGGGTGAAGTTTGTTAGGTGAGGTCATTTTATGGGGGTATCTAACATACAGGTCAAATCCCAAGGGGCACGTTAGAACTGGACTGGTCCCTAAAAAATATATATTGCAAATTTTGTTGAAAATTTGAAAATTACTACTAAATTTTTAAGCCCCTTAATGTCGTAAAAAAAAAAAAAAAAAAAGACATTTAAAAAAAATTATGCCAAAAAACAGCAGACATATGGTAGATGCTATTAATAAACAATTTTGAGTGGAATAACTATCTGTCTTATATGCAGAAATTTTTGAAGTTTAAAATTGGTAAATTTTTAAAATTTTTCACGATTCTTTGATATTTTTTTACAAATAAATAAACATTTTTTTGGACCCAAAAAATTTTTTACTATCTTAAAGCACAATGTGTCACGAGAAAACAATCTCTGAATCACATGGATAGGTTAAAGTGTCAAAAAGTTATTCTCACGTAAAGTGAAACATGACAGATTTAAAAAATGGGGCTCTGTCAGAGAGGCCAAAACTGGCTCCGGCGGTAAGGGGTTAAGATAGGTATACCCCCGTTGGATAAGTTGGTAAGCTCTAGGTAGGTAGGCCAGTCCCAGAGAGGTTGGTGGGTACGCCCAAGTTAGGTAGATAGGTAGGCCCCAAGTAGGTAGGTAGTAGGTTTGCCACAGATAGGTAGATACATAGCCCCCAGGTGGATAAGTAGGCCCTAGTTAGGTATGTAGATAGGTGCCAGTTAGGTTGGTGGGCCCCAATTAGGTAGGCTGTAGGTATATGGTTGGCCCCAGTTAGGTATGCTGTAGGTAGGTGGTGGGCCCCAGTTAGGTAGGCTGTAGGTAGGTGGTGGGCTCCAGTTAGGTAGGCTGTAAGTAGGTGGTAGGTCCCAGTTAGGCAGGCTGTATGTAGATAGGGCCCCAGTTAGGTAGGCTGTAGGTAGGTATGTCCCCAGTTAGGTAGGCTGTAGCTAGGTGGTGGGCCCCAGTTAGGTAGGCTGTAGGTAGGTGGCAGGCCCCAGGTATGTCCACTGTAGTTAGGTGGTGCGCACCAGGTAGTTAGGCTGTTGGTATGCGGTGGTTCCCAGTAAATTAGGGCCCCAGTTAGGTAGGCTGTAGGTAGAAAGGTCCCCAGTTAGGTAGGCTGTAGGTAGGGCCCCAGTTAGGTAGGCTGTAGGTACAATGGGGAAAAAAAAGTATTTAGTCAGCCACCAATTGTGCAAGTTCTCCCACTTAAAAAGGTGAGAGAAGCCTGTAATTGACATCAAAGGTAGACCTCAACTATAAGAGACAAAATGAGAAAACAAATCCCAAAAATCACATTGTCTGATTTGGAAATAATTTATTTGCAAATGATGGTGGAAAATAAGTATTTGGTCATCTACAAACAAGCAAGATTTCTGGCTCTTACAGACCGGTAACTTCTTCTTTAAGAGGCTCCCCTGTGCTCCACTCATTACCTGTAGTAATGGCACCTGTTTGAACTTGTTTTCAATATAAAAGACACCTGCCCCCAACCTAAAACAGTCACACTCCAAACTCCACTATGGTGAAGACCAAAGAGCTGTTGAATGACACCAAAAACAAAATTGTAGCACTGCACCAGGCTGGGAAGACCGAATCTCCAATAGGCAAACAGCTTGGTGTGAAGAAATCAACTGTGGGAGTTATAATTAGAAAATGGAAGACATACAAGACCACTGACAATCTCCCTCGATCTGGGGCTCCACACAAGATCTCACCCCATGGGGTCAAAATGATCACAAGAACGGTAAGCAAAAATCCCATAACCACACAGGAGGACCTAGTGAATGACCTGCAGAGAGCTGGGACCAACGTAACAAAGGCTACCATCAGTAATACACTAAGCCGCCCGGGACTCAGATCCTGCAGTGCCAGACGTGTCCCCCTGCTTAAGCCAGTACATGTCCGGGCCCGTCTGAAGTATGTTAGGGAGCATTTGGATGATGGTGGTGGCAACATCATGCTTTGGGGTTGTTTTTCTGCAAAGGGACCAGGACGACTGATCCGTGTACATAAAAGGATGAATGAGGCCATGTATCATGAGATTTTGAGTGCAAACCTCCTTCCATCAGCAAGGGCATTGAAGATGAAACATGGCTGAGTCTTTCAGCATGACAATGATCCCAAGCACACCGCCAAGGCAATGAAGGAGTGGCTTCGATCTCAACCCCATAGAAAACCTTTGGAGGGAGTTGAAAGTCCTTGTTACCCAGTGACAGCCCCAAAACATCACTGCTCCAGAGGAGATCAGCATAGATGAATGGGTCAACATACCAGCAACAGTGAGTGCCAACCTTGTGAAGACTTACAGAAAACGTTTGACCGCTGTCATTGCCAACAAAGGATATATAACAAAGTACTGAGAAGCACTTTTGTTATTGACCAAATACTTATATTCCACCATAATTTTCAAATAAATTCTTTTCAAATCAGACAACGTGATTTTCTGGATTTGTTTTCTCATTTTGTCTCTCATAGTTGAGGTCTACGTATGATTTCAATTACAGGCCTCTCTCATCTTTTTAATTGGTAGAACTTGCACAATTGGTGGCTGACTAAATATTTTTTTCCCCACTGTAGGGGATGTGCCCCAGTTAGATAGGTGGTAGGTATGTCCCCAGTTAGGGAGGCTGTAGGTAGGTATGGCCCCACTTAGGTAAACCGCTGGTAGGTGGTGGACCTGTTAGGTAGGCTGTAGGAAAGCGGTGGGCCCCATTTGAGTAAGCTGTAGGTAGGGGTGGGTCCCAGTTAGGTAGGCTGTAAATGGGTAGTAGCCCTTACTCATAGAAAAGAAAAAAAAATAAACTCACCTCTCTCCCCGTTCCCCCGATGTGGCGAGCAGCAGGCTGTCTTTTTCAAGTGAAGCCCGACAAAGGCGACACAATTATGTGACGTCATCACGCTGCCTACGTCAGTACTAGTAGCCAACGCCTGATAGGCTTAAGGCCTTAGGCCTACCAGGCTGAATTAGCCTGCAGTCCCATGGATTGAGGGCATTAGCCACCCCCAGGCCCTGTCTCTGAATGCTTGGGACATAGGACCCGGAGTTCAGAGGCAGGATGCGGAGGCTGGGCTCCCATGTGGTGGGATTGGTAGTTCCGAAGCTCAGGTTTCACCAACTCCCTAGTGGACTAGTCCAAGCCTTTATACTGAGAACTGTGAATTATATTTTGTTGGGTCTAATTGTTCCTAAAAACTGTTGTTCACCAAATGCTTAGCTATTCAGTCACAAAGTGGACCTAGTGGTGAACATACTTCCCCCACTACTAAAACTGAGAAGAGAGTTCAAGGTAAAATCCTCTATGTAAAAGCTGTTAAAGATCATTTTATATTACCAAATGCTCTATTTAAGCACATTAAGTCTTTGTTTGCTGGATCTGCAACATCTTTCTATTCCTACCCCTGCGGTATCTTGGGGTCAGGAGTTGGATTACAGATGTTTTCTAGTTCAAATAAAAATTAAATAATAGGTTACTGTTGTCAAATAAGATTGAAAAAAAAACCATATACTTACCTTCCTTCTCATGTCTGTTCCATCCCTGGCTCTCCCCAGTCTTCTGCTTACCTTCCATTCTCTTCTGAATGGGACGTCAGCACCACAGCTGCTGATTGCTTGCAGCACTCACGTGACACTCCCTTACATTGCCATTCAGTGGCATCCCATTTGGAAGAGAATGGAAGATAAACAGAAGACCAGGTAGATACAAAGCTGTGGAAGGAGATGTGATGGATAGTGAGCATAGGTTTTTTTTGTTTAAATTGCCAGCAGTATCCTGTGATTTTATTTTCACTTAAACCGAACAACCCCTCTAATATTCGTAACTAGGGAAACTACAATACGCTATTGGAGCTTAGCTGAATTTCAGATTTCAATATCCAGATATTATCTTTATTTTTCAATGTGTTAGTTACAATACACAATCAAAGACTTATGGTCCGGGTGAAAACTGCAAAAATACATCACAAATTTGTCATAGAGCACGATCCCAAATGTTTCCAGTCAGGAGACCTTTATAAGGAATTTTTAAAA
>JAODAL010068537.1:0-16758 GCA_025379985.1 Phyllomedusa bahiana
GTGGGGTGCCCTGTTGGGGGGGTGTATGAGGTCGGGTGGTTCCCTTTGGCGGGTGCAGTGAGGTCGGGTGGTTCCTGTTGGCGGGTGCAGTGACGTTGGATGGTTCCTGTTGGTGAGTGTAGTGAGGTCGGATGGTTCCTGTTGGCGAGTGTAGTGATGTCGGGTGGTTCCTGTTGGCGAGTGTAGTGATGTCGGGTGGTTCCTTTTGCGCTGTATA
The DNA here is from genome assembly GCA_025379985.1 of Phyllomedusa bahiana. Lineage (NCBI taxonomy): Eukaryota > Metazoa > Chordata > Amphibia > Anura > Hylidae > Phyllomedusa > Phyllomedusa bahiana. The sequence continues at coordinate 218 of JAODAL010068537.1, forward strand.
GACGGTTGGGCCCTTTTGGCGGCTGTAGTGGGTCGTTTTTTTTTGTTGGCGGCGTGTGGGGTCTTTTTCTTCCTGTTGGCAGGTGTAGTGAGGTTGGTTAGGTCCTGTTGGCAGGTGTAGTGAGGTTGGTTAGTTCCTGTTGGCGGGTGTAGTGAGGTCAGGTGGTTGCTGTTGGGTGTAGTGAGATTAGGTGGTTTCTGTTGTCGGGTGCAGTGAGGTCGGGTGGTTTCTATTGCGGGTGTAGTGCGGTTGGGTGGTTTCCTTTTGGTTGTGTATGGGGTACTGTTCCCTTGGGGGGGTGTGTGGGGTCAGCTGGTGCTGTTGGCAGGTGCGTAGGTCAGGGGTTCCCCTGTTCGGGTAGTGGGGTTTGGTTTTTTCCTTTGGCGGGAGTTTGAGGTCATTGGTTCCTGTGGAGGGTGGTGTGGGGGGGTTTTGGTTTCCTGTGGTGGGATAGTGGGGTCGTAGGGCCCTTGTTGGGGGTTTAAACAGTGTTTCCCTGTTGAGGTGTGTAGGTCAGTGGTTGCGTTGGGCGGTGCAATGAGGTCAGAGGTTCCTGTTGGCGGGTGGAGTAAGGTTGGGTTGTTGCCTTTGGTGGGTGTAGTGTGGTCGGGTTTTTTTTGGGCGATGTATTGAGGTCGGTTGTTATTTTTGGGCGGTTCCGTGAGATCGGGGTGGTTCCTGTTGGGGGGTGTAATGTGGCAGGTAGTTTTGGGGGCGGATGTATTGAGGTGGGTTTTGTTCCTAAAGGGGGGGGTTTCGTGATGTCAAAAATTCCTGTTGGCGGTGTAGTGAGGACAGGTGGTTTTCCTGTTGGCGGTGCAGTGGGGTCAGGTTGCTCCTTTTGGGCGGGGGCAGTAGGTTGGGGGGTTCCTGTTGGGGTGCATGAGGTCGGGGGGTTCTGTTTGCGGTCAGGGGGTCGGGTGGTTCCTGTTGGCGGGTGCAGTGAGGTCAGGTGGTTCCTGTTGGCGGGTGGAGTGAAGTTGGATGGTTCCTGTTGGTGAGTGTAGTGATGTCGGAGGGTTCCTGTTGGCGAGTGTAGTGATGCAGGGGGTTCGTTGGGGGGTGTAGTGATGGGGAGGGTTTCCCCTTTTGGGCGAGTGTAGTGATGTCAGGTTGTTCCTGTTGGCGGTTGTAGTGAGGTTGGTAAGTTCATGTTGGCGGGTGTAGTGAGGTCGGTTAGTTCCTGTTGGCGGGTGCAGTGAGGTCGGTTTGTTCCCATTGGCGGGTGTAGTGAGGTCAGGTGTTTTTTTTTCCGGGTGTTGGGGTCAGGGGCTCTGTTGGGGGTGTGTGAGGTCGCGGGGTTTCCTGTTGGGGGGTGTAGTGTGGTCGTTAGTTCTTTTTGGGGGGTCTACGAGATGGTGGTTCTGTGGTGGTCAGTGAAGTAAGGGGGTTCCTTTTTGGGCGGGCGCAGTGGGGTCAGAGGGTTTCCTGTTGGGGGGCGCAGTGAGGTCAGGGGGTTTCCCTTTTTTGGCTTTGTAGTGGGGTCGGGGGTTTCCTTTTTGGTGGGTGCATGAGTCGGTGGTTTCCCTTTTTGGCGGTTGGCGGTCAGGGGGCTCCTTTGGCGGGTGTATGTGGCGCATGGTTCCTGTTGGTGTAATGGGGTCAGTATTTTTTCTTTACGGGTTGTAGTAGGTCGGGGTGGTTCCTGTTGGCGGGTATAGTGGGTGGTGGTTCCTTTTGGGGGTATAGTGAGGTCGGGGTGGTTTCCCGTTGGCGGTGCGGAGGTCGGGTATTCTTTGGGTGGTGCAGTGAGTTGGGTGGTTCCTATTGGGGGCGGGGGGTTGTAGGGTCCCAAAACCCCAGGCTGGGGGCCCCCTTAAAGTTTTTCGAGTGGGGCCCGGTGCACAGGGAAATTTTTTTTGGTCTCTTGGGGAATGGGGATTTATTTTTACAGAGAAAAACCTTTGTATGTAAGCTCGGGAGAAAAAAGTGATTACACTGCAGTTAAATTTAGTGACTTACAGGAGAGCTCAAAGAGTTTTCTCTTTCTGTTCTTCTCCATCTGGCCCAGACCCATGTGTTTTCTACCGCCAAACTCTTCACTAAAAAAATTTACAAAAAAAAACATCTTAGACTCCTCTTTTATCAGCGTTTCTCACAATTCCTTCCTATCAAAATCCCCATCTAAGTCCCCAAAATGGTAAAAATTTTCCCCCTTTGTAGGTAAATATTTCCCCCCCTAACCGGGTAGTAGCCCACGTAGCCGGGTTGTAGTTTTTTTTTTTTATTTATGCCCCCCCTTTTGCCAAATATGCTCCTTGTAGTCGGTGATTTGCCCTCGTAGCCACATTTTGCCCCCATAGCCACAAAATGCCCCCTGTAGCCAGTACATGCCCCCTGTCCCTATAGGCCCCCTTTCCCGTGACAACCCCCTTTGCCATTAAAGGGCCCCCTGTAGCCAGTGACATGCCCCCTTAGCCCAAAAAGCCCCCTTAGCAGTGACACCCCTTAGAATATAGCCCCTTAGCCCGTGGGCATGCCCCCTTAGGCCCCAAATGGGCCCCCGTAGCCACGACATGCTCTCCTGTAGCCAACAGCACCCCCCTTTTGCCAAAAATTTCCCCCGTAGCCAGCATCCCTCCCCCGTAGCCATATGCCCCCCTTTCCAGACATCCCCCCCCTGTAGCCAAGCCCCCTTACCACACTGCCCCCCTGACCCCCATCCCCCCCTTAGCCCCACATGGCCCCCCGTCCCCCCTGCCCCCCGTACCCAAAGCCCCCCCTTTTAGCCACACAGGCCCCCCCCCTGTAGCCAATGCCCCCTCTTGTAGCCACACTGCCCCCCCCCTTAACCCACATGCCCCCCCATAGCCATAGCCCCCCGTAGCCCCACATCCCCCCCCGAAACCCTATGCCCCCCCTTTTAGCCCCATCCCCCCCCTTGTGCCAATTTCCCCCTGTACCCCACATCCCCCGTAGCCCCTATGCCCCCGTACCCCACATGCCCCCCCCAGCCAATGCCCCCTGTACCACACATGCCCCCCCTTGAGCCCAAATCCCCCCCTTTTTAGCCACACATGCCCCCCCGTACCTATGCCCCCTTTCCCCCCCCCCAGCCATATGCCCCCTAGCCCCCCATCCCCCCCCGTAGCCCCAAAGCCCCCTTAGCCATAGGGCCCCCCTTTTGCCACACATCCTCCCCGTAGCCAAGCCCCCCCCTTGTAGCCACACATCCCCCCCCTGTGCCTTTGCCCCCCTTGAGCCCCACAATGCCCCCCTGACCCCCATGCCCCCCCTACCCTATCCCCCCCGTACCATAGCCCCCCTTTTCCACACATGCCCTCCCCTGTAGCCCCCCCGCCCCCCCCCCCTAGGGATAGCCCCCTTAGCCCCCCATGCCCCCCCCCCCTACCATATGCCCCCCTGTAGCATTGCCTCCCCCGTACCACAAAATCCCTCCCCCGTTGCCACACATGCCTCCCCCGCCGCCACCTGCCCCCCCTTGTACCCCACATCCCTCCCCGTAGCCCCCCATGCCCCCCGTAGCCCCCCATGCCCTCCCCTGTACCCACATGCCCCCCCCCCCTTAGCCCCCCGCCCCCCCCTTACCATTCCCCCGTATAATAAAAAGAAAAAAAAAATCTTACCTAATGAGCCCGGCCCGCGCGTCCCCGGTCCTCCTTTAGAGGGGTGAAGCAGCTGGAAACGGGCCGCACAGTCAGAAGATCGGCGGGCGCCGCCCGCGTAGGGGGCGCTCCCCGGCCCACCGCAGCGCCTGGAGCCCGGACTCGGGGGACGGTAGATTTTTCGGGGGCCCCGCCCCAATGAATCTGCCTAGCGACGCCCCTGATTGGCGGGTATAGTTCGGGTGGTTCCTGTTGCCTTGTGTAGTGGGTACTGTTCCCTTTTGGGGGTATGAGGTTAGGTGGCTCCGTTGACGATGTAGTAGGTCCGGGGTTTCCGTTGGCGGGTGTGGGAGGTCAGGGGGTTTCCCTTGGGGGTGTAGTGTGTTTAGGTGGCTTCTGTTGTCGGGTGTAGTGAGGTCAGGTGGTTCCCGCTGGTGGGTGTAGTGAGGCAAGTGGCTCCCATTGGCGGGTGTAGTGAGGAAATGTCTTTCCTGTTGGCGGTTGCAGTGAGGTCGGGTTGTTCCTGTTAGCGGATGTAATGAGGTCGGTTGGTTCCCGTTGACGGGTGTAGTGAGGTCATGTGGTTCCTGTTGGAGGGTGTAGTGTGGTCGGGTGGTTCCTGTTGGTGGGGATAGTGTGGTCGTATGGTCCTTGTTGGCGGGTGAGGTCAGGTGTTACTTGATGGAGGGTGTAGTGAGGTCAGCTGGTTGCTGTTGGCAGGTGCAGTGAGGTCAGGTGGTTCCTGTTGGCGGGTGTAGTGAAGTCGGTTCGTTCCTGTTGGCGGGTGTAGTGAGGTCAGGTGGTTTCTGTTGGCGGGTGTAGTGTGGTCGGGTGCTTCCTTTTGGCGGGTGTATTTTGGTCGGGTGTTTCTTGTTGGCGGGTGTAGTGTGGTCAGATAGTTCCTGTTGACTGGTGTAGGGAGGTCAGGTGGTTCCTGTTGGCGGGTGCAGTGAGGTCGGGTGGTTCCTGTTGGCGGGTGTAATGTGGTCAGGTAGTTATTGTCGGTGGATGTAGTGAGGTCAGGTTTTTCCTGTTGGTGGGTGTAGTGAGATCGGTCAGTTCCTGTTGGCGGGTGTAATGAGATCGGTCAGTTCCTGTTGGCGGGTGTAATGAGATCGGTCAGTTCCCGTTGGCGGGTGTAGTGAGGTCAGGTGGTTTTTCTCTGCGGGTGTAGTGCCGTCAGCTGGCTCCTGTTGGCGGGTGTAGTGTGCTCAGGTGGCTCCTGTTGGCGGGTGTAGTGAGGTGGCTCCTGTTGGCGGGTGTAGAAAGGTCGGTGAGTTCGATTTGGCGGGTGTAGTGAGGTCATGTGGATACTGTTGGCAGGTGCAGTGAGGTCAGGTGGTTCCTGTTGGCGGGTGTAGTGATGTCATCTAGTTCGTGTTGGCAGGTGCAGTGATGTCAGATGTTTCCTGTTGGCGGGTGTAGTGTGGTCAGTTAGTTCTTTTTGGCGGTTCTATCGAGGTCGGGTGGTTGCTGTTGGTGGGTGTAGTGTAGTTGGTGTGTGCAGTGAGGTCAGGTGGTTCCTGTTGGCGGGTGCAGTGAGGTCAGGTGGTTCCTGTTGGCGGGTGTAGTGAGGTCAGGTGGTTCCTGTTGGCGGGTGCAGTGAGGTCAGGTGGTTCCTGTTGGCGGGTGTAGTGAGGTCAGGTGGCTCCTGTTGGCAGGTGTAGTGTGGTCGCATGGTTCCTGTTGGCGGGTGTAATGTGGTCAGGTTGTTCTTGTTGGCGGGTGTATTGAGGTCGGGTGGTTCCTGTTGGCGGGTGTAGTGAGGTCAGGTGGTTCCTGTTGGCGGGTGTAGTGAGGTCAGGTGGTTCCTGTTGGCGGGTGTAGTGAGGTCAGGTGGTTCCTGTTGGCGGGTGTAGTGAGGTCAGGTGGTTCCTGTTGGCGGGTGTAGTGAGGTCAGGTGGTTCCTGTTGGCGGGTGTAGTGAGGTCAGGTAGCTCCTATTGACGGGTGTAGTGTGGTCAGGTAGTTCTTGTTGGCGAGTGTATTGAGGTCGGTTTGTTACTTTTGGCGGGTGTAGTGATGTCAGGTAGTTCCTGTTGCCGGGTGTAGTGAGGTTGGGTTGTTCTCTTTGGCGGGTGTAGTGAGGTCAGGTAGCTCCTATTGACGGGTGTAGTGAGGTCAGGTGGTTGCTGTTGGCGGGTGTAGTGAGGTCAGGTGGTTGCTGTTGGCGGGTGTATTGAGGTCACGTGGTTCCCGTTGGCGGGTGTAGTGTGGTCGGTTGGTTCCCGTTGGCGGGTGTAGTGTGGTCGGTTGGTTCCTGTTGGCGGGTGTAGTGTGGTCGGGTGGTTCCTGTTGGCAGGTGTAGTGAGGTCAGTTGGTTCCTGTTGGCGGTTGTAGTGATGTCATCTAGTTCCTGTTGGCGGGTGTATTGAGGTTGGGTGCTTCCTGATGGCGGTTGTAGTGTGGTCAGGTAGTTCTTGTTGGCGGGTGTATTGACGTCGGTCTGTTCCTGTTGGCGGGTGTAGTGAGGTCGGGTGGTTCCTGTTGGCGGGTGTAGTGATGTCAGATGTTTCCTGTTGGCGGGTGTAGTGAGGTCAGGTGGCTCCTATTGATGGGTGTAGTGAGGTCAGGTGGTTGCTGTTGGCGGGTGTAGTGAGGTCAGGTGGCTCCTATTGACGGGTGTAATGAGGTCGGGTGGTTCCTGTTGGCGGGTGTAGTGTGGTCGGGTGGTTCCTGTTGGCGGGTGTAGTGTGGTCAGGTGGTTCCTGTTGGCGGGTGTAGTGAGGTCAGTTGGTTCCTGTTGGCGGTTGTAGTGATGGCATCTAGTTCCTGTTGGCAGGTGCAGTGATGTCAGATGTTTCCTGTTGGCGGGTGTAGTGAGGTTGGGTTGTTCCTTTTGGCGGGTGTAGTGAGGTCAGGTGGCTCCTGTTGGCGGGTGTAGTGAGGTCAGGTGTTTGCTGTTGGCGGGTGTAGTGAGGTCAGGTGGTTTCTGTTGGCAGGTGTAGTGAGGTCAGGTGGTTCCTGTTGGCGGGTGTAGTGAAGTCATCTTGGGCCTGTTGGCAGGAGCAGTGATGTCAGATGTTTCCTGTTGGCGGGTGTAGTGAGGTCAGGGGGTTCTTATTGGCGGGTGTAGTGAGGTCAGGTGGTTCCTGTTGGCAGGTGTAGTGTGGTCGCATGGTTCCTGTTGGCAGGTGTAATGTGGTCAGGTAGTTCTTCTTGACGGGTGTAATGAGGTCGGTGTGTTACTGTTGGCGGGTGTAGTGAGGTCAGGTGGTTGCTGTTGGCGGGTGTAGTGAGGTCAGGTGGTTCCTGTTGGTGGGTGTAGTGCGGTCAGATGGCTCCTGTTGGCAGGTGTATTGAGGTCGGTTTGTTCCTGTTGGCGTGTGTAGTGAGGTCAGGTGGTTGCTGTTGGCGGGTGTAGTGAGGACGGGTGGTTCCCGTTGGCGGTTGTATTGAGGTCAGGTGGTTCCCGCTGGTGGGTGTAGTGAGGCAAGTGGCTCCCATTGGCGGGTGTATTAAGGTCAGTGGGTTCCTATTGGCGGGTGTAGTGAGGTCAGTGGGTTCCTGTTGGCGGGTGTAGTGAGGTCAGGTGGTTCCTGTTGGCGGGTGTAGTGAGGTCAAGTGGTTCCCTTTGGCGGGTGTAGTGAGGTTGATTGGTTCCTGTTGACCGGTGTAGTGAGGTCAGGTGGTTTTTATTGGCGGGTTCAGTGAGGTCAGGTGGTTCCCGTAGGCGGGTGTATTGAGGTTGGGTGGTTCCCGTTGGCGGGTGTAGTGCGGTCAGATGGCTCCTGTTGGCAGTTGTTGTGAGGTCGGTTGGTTCCTGTTGGCATGTGTAGTGAGGTCAGGTGGTTGCTGTTGGCAGGTGTAGTCAAGTCGGGTGGTTCCCTTTGGCCGGTGTATTGAGGTCGGGTGGTTCCCGTTGGCGGGTCCAGTGTGGTAGGGTCGTTCCCGTTGACGGGTGTATTGAGATATAGTAGTTCCTGTTGGCGGGTGTAGTGAGGTCGGGTGGTTCCTGTTGGCAGGTGTAGTGAGGACGGGTGGTTCCCGTTGGCGGTTGTATTGAGGTCAGGTGGATCCAGATGGAGGGTGTAGTGAGGCAAGTGGCTCCCATTGGCGGGTGTATTGAGGTCAGTGTTTCCTCTTGGCGGGTGTAGTGAGGTCAGGTGGTTCCTGTTGGCGGGTGTAGTGAGGTCAGGTGGTTCCTGATAGCGGGTGTAGTGAGGTCAGGTGGTTCCCTTTGGCGGGTGTAGTGAGGTTGATTGGTTCCTGTTGACCGGTGTAGTGAGGTCAGGTGGTTTTTATTGGCGGGTTCAGTGAGGTCAGGTGGTTCCCTTTGACGGGTGTAATGAGGTCAGTTTGTTACTGTTGGCGTGTGTAGTGAGGTCAGTTGGCTGCTGTTGGCAGGTGTATTGAGGTCTGTTGGTTCCTGTTGGCATGTGTAGTGAGGTCAGGTGGTTGCTGTTGGCAGGTGTAGTGAGGTCTGGTGGTTCCCGTTGGCGGTTGTATTGAGGTCGGGTGGTTACCGTTGGCGGGTCCAGTGTGGTAGGGTCGTTCCCGTTGGCGGATGTATTGAGATATAGTAGTTCCTGTTGGCGGGTGTAGTGAGGTCGGGTGGTTCCTGTTGGTGGATGTAGTGAAGTTGGTTGGTTCTTGTTGGCGGGTGTAGTGTGCAGGGCTGTGGAGTCGGTAAGCCAAAGCTCCGACTCCGACTCCTCAGTTTTCCTGACACCAACTCCTGATTCCGACTCCTGACTCCCTCATACACGGCGCATGTTTAAGTGATATCTTTACTGTAGTAAAATGGTCACATCTGGCTGTTTACCACCTTATGATACAATAATCAAGCTATTTAGGTAGAACAGACACTGACAAGCAAAATGGTAACAATGTATTTGATCTTTTAACTTTCAGGCTACATATCTCACCATTCACTACAGAATTGAACATGAGGCTCCCATCATTTTATAGACAATCATCTTACCTATCTTATACATACATTATTTAGTATTAGCATCTGCTTAGTTCTGCAGATTCTTGTCATGTAACTGCATGGTTACTGTTTTGCTCCTAAAAATCAAAATTTTGCTTTCAGCTCTGCTTGAATCCTTCTGGATCCTTCTGGGCTCTGGATCAGATTCAAGCAAGTCTTGACCAAAATCTGATCCCAGGTCTCTTCTACATGTTCTCAATGTTGGTGCAGACTGGACTTTGGTATGAATACAGCCTTTTCTTCATCTTTACCCTCAAGTGTTGGGTTGGGTTGAGGTCCGGAGACTGTGGAGGCCAATACAGCAACTCTCTACCTCATTGTCACTGACCCCTTCCTTCTCCAATCTTGGCGTCTGCTCCAGGTCATTGTCCTGCTGGACACTATATCGTCCTCTTCATCCCCATAGTACTCGAGTGTATGAAGTAACTTATCTTGTAGGACCCTCACAGAGCTCAGCATTGAGATCACCATTGATACCGGTCAAGTATCCAACATCTTTGGCTGTGACCCCTCCCCATATCCTCAGGCTTCTTCCACCGAACCTGACAGTTCTTCCAGCTTCTCGATCCATTAGCCCCCTTTTCCCTTGATTCTTCCAAACCCATTTGCCCCATCAGAGCCCGGTCTATTGACTTTTACCTCATCGCTCTAGATCACCCGTTTCCAATCTTCCATTTTTCGAACTTTATGGCAAAATCGAGCCAACGCTTCTTACGAGGAGATTGAAGTCGCGGCTTCTTCCCCTATTTTCAGGCCATCATTCCAGACCTGTGTAATGCCCGGTGCTACTAGGGAATGTGAGAACAGGTTGTAATTTGTCCCACCACCAGGAGCAAAACAGTAACAATGCAGTTACATGAGAAGAATCTGTAGAACTCAATAGATGCTAAATAGTCGAAGGTAAAAGTTATGTATTAGAGCCAAGATGATTGTCTAGAAAATAATGGGAGTCTCACGTTGAAAGCTGTAGTGGATGGTAAGATATGGAGCCTGAAAGTCACATGTCCAAAACATTGTTACACTTTTGCATTTTGATGGAAAATATATTATAGGCTATGACGTTCGAACACAAAAAAACTTTAATAAATTGTAAATATGAAGTGAAAAATGTTGCTGAAATCTGTTTGCTATGGGAGCAGAATCTTTTCCCCTGGGGCAGCGCTTTGCCTGCTCCATTTCATCAATTTCACTCCTCATGTTTTGAGGCTGAAGATATGGGAGCAGCAGCACTGGCCGCACCCAATTCCTCTTGCTCGTGGCATTGCATATTTTAGGAGTCGGTCCATTTTTTTCCCGACTCCAACTCTGACTCCTGCAAAATGGGCACCGACTCCACGACTCCGACTCCACAGCCCTAGTAGTGTGCTCAAGTAGTTCTTGTTGGCGGGTGTATTTCGGTCAGGTGGCTCTTGTTGGTGGGTGTAGTGAGGCGGTTGGTACCGAATGGCGGGTGTATTGAGGTTGGTTGGGTCCTGTTGGCGGGTGCAGTGAGGTCAGGTGGTTCCTGTTGGCTGGTGTAGTTTGGTCAATGGGTTCCTATTGGCGGGTGCAGTGAGGGCAGTTGGTTGCAGCTGGTGGGTGTAGTGTGGTCAGGTGGTTCCTGTTGGCGTGTGTAGTGAGGTCAGGTGGTTCATGTTCTTGGGTGTAGTGAGGTGTTTCCTGTTGGCGTGTGGATTGAGGTCGGGTGGTTGCTGTTGGCGGGTGTAGTGAGGTCAGGTGGTTTCTGTTGGCGGGTGTAGTGAGGTCAGGTGGTTCCTGTTGGCGGGTGTAGTGAAGTCATCTTGGGCCTGTTGGCAGATGCAGTGATGTCAGATGTTTCCTGTTGGCGGGTGCAGTGAGGTCAGCTGGTTCCTGTTGGCGGGTGCAGTGAGGTCAGGTGGTTCCTGTTGGCGGGTGTAGTGAAGTCATCTTGGGCCTGTTGGCAGATGCAGTGATGTCAGATGTTTCCTGTTGGCGGGTGCAGTGAGGTCAGCTGGTTCCTGTTGGCGGGTGCAGTGAGGTCAGTTAGTTCATGTTGGCGGGTGCAGTGACGTCAGGTGGTTCCTGTTGGCTAGTGTAGTGATGTCCTGTTGGCGGGTGTAGTGAGATTAGCTGGATCCTGTTGGCGGGTGTAGTGAAGTAAGGTGGTTCCTGTTGGCGGATTTACTGAGGTCAGGTAGTTCATGTTAGGGGGTGTAGTGAGGTCAGGTGGTTCCTGTTGGCGGGTGCAGAGAGGTCAGGTGGATCCTGTTGGCAGGTGCAGTGAGGTCAGGTGGTTCCCGTTGGCGGGTGTAGTGCGGTCAGATGGCTCCTGTTGGCAGTTGTAGTGAGGTCTGTTAGTTCCGGTTGGTGTGTGTAGTGAGGTCAGGTGGTTGCTGTTGGCAGGTGTAGTGAGGTCAGGTGGTTCCCGTTAGTGGGTGTAGTGAGGCGGGTGGTTCCCAATGTCGTGTGTAGTGAGGTCAGGTGGTTCCCATTGGCGGGTGTAGTGCGTTCAGATGGCTCCTGTTGGCAGTTGTAGTAAGGTCGGTTGATTGCTGTTAGTGGGTGTAGTGAGGTCAGGTAGTTCCTGTTGACGGGTGCAGTGAGGGCGGTTGGTTGCTGTTGCCGGGTGTATTGAGGTCGGTTGGTTCCTGTTGGTGGGTGTAGTGTGGTCAGGTTGTTGTTGTTGGTGGGTGTAGTGTGGTCAGGTGGTTCCTATTAGCGTGTGTAGTGTGTTCGGTTTGTTCCTTTTGGCGTGTGTAGTGATGTCAGGTAGTTCCTGTTGGCCCGTGTAGTGAGATCAGGTGGTTCCTGTTGATGTGTGGAGTGTGGTCAAGTAGTTATTGTTGGCGGGTGTATTGAGGTCGGGTGGTTCCTCTTGGCGGGTGTAGTGAGGTGGGGTGGCTCCCGTTGGCGGGTGTATTGAGGTCGGTTCCTTCCTGTTGGCGGGTGCAGTGAGGTCAGCTGGTTCCTGTTGGCAGATGCAATGAGGTCAGCTGGTTCCTGTTGTCGACTGCAGTGAGGTCACTTAGTTCATGTTGGTGGGTGTATTGACATCAGGTGGTTCCTGTTGGTGGGTGTAGTGAGATTAGCTGGTTCCTGTTGGCGGGTGTAGTGAGGTCAGGTGGTTCCTGTTGGCGGGTGTAGTGAGGTCAGGTGGTTCCTGTTGGCGGGTGTAGTGAGGTCGGGTGGTTCCTGTTGGCGGGTGCAGTGAGGTCGGGTGGTTCCTGTTGGCGGGTGCAGTGAGGTCAGGTGGTTCCTGTTGGCGGGTGTAGTGAGGTCAGGTGGTTCCTGTTGGCGGGTGTAGTGAGGTCAGGTGGTTCTTGTTGGCTGGTCTATCGAGTTCGGGTGGTTACTGTTGGTGGGTGTAGTGTGGTCAGGTAGTTCTTGTTTGCGGGTGTATTGAGATCGGTTTGTTCCTGTTGGCGGGTGTAGTGAGGTTGGGTTGTTCCCTTTGGCGAGTGTAGTGAGGTCGGGTGGTTTCTGTTGCCGGGTGCATTTTAGTCGGGCGGTTGTAATGAAGTCGGTGGGTTCCTGTTGGCGGGTGTAGTGAGGTCGGTGGGTTCCTGTTGGCGGGTGTAGTGAGGTCAGCTGGTTCCCTTGGTGGGTGTAATGAGGTAAGGTTGTTCCTGTCGGCGGATGCAGTGTGGTCAGGTAGTTCTTGTTGGCGGTTGTATTGTGGTCAGGTTGTTCTTGTTGGCGGGTGTAGTGTGTTCGGTTTGTTCCTTTTGACGTGTGTAGTGATGTCAGGTTGTTCCTGTTGGCCGGTGTAGTGAGGTCAGGTGGTTCCTGTTGGCGGGTGTAGTGAAGTCATCTTGGGCCTGTTGGCAGATGCAGTGATGTCAGATGTTTCCTGTTGGCGGGTGCAGTGAGGTCAGCTGGTTCCTGTTGGCGGGTGCAGTGAGGTCAGTTAGTTCATGTTGGCGGGTGCAGTGACGTCAGGTGGTTCCTGTTGGCTAGTGTAGTGATGTCCTGTTGGCGGGTGTAGTGAGATTAGCTGGATCCTGTTGGCGGGTGTAGTGAGGTAAGGTGGTTCCTGTTGGCGGATTTTGAGGTCATGGTAGGGTTTATGTTAGGGGGTGTAGTGTGGTCAGGTGGTTCCTGTTGGCGGGTGTAGTGAGGTCAGGTGGCTCCTGTTGGCAGGTGAAGTGAAGTCAGGTGGTTTCCGTTGGCGGGGGTAGTGCGGTCAGGTGGTTCCTTTTGGGGGGTGTAGGGGTCAGGTGGTTGTTGGGGGTGTGTTTAATTGGGGTTTGGTTTTGGTTGGGGGGTGTAGGGGGAAAAGGTGGTTCCTGTTGGGGGGTGAGTGGGTCGGGGGTTTCCTGTTGCGGGTGGAGGGGGTCGGTTTTTCCGGGGGTGGTTTTTTGGAGGGGTTGTGTTGGGGGTTTGTGTGTGGTCACGTGGTTCCTGTTGGCGGGTGTAGTGTGGTCAGGTGGTTCTTGTTGGCGGTTGTTCTGAGGTTAGGTGCTTACTGTTGGCGGGTGTAGTGAGGTCAGGTGATTCCTGTTGGCGTATGTAGTGAAGTCGGTTAGTTCCTGTTGGCGGGTGCAGTTAAGTCAGCTTGATTCTGTTGGCAGGTGAAGTGAAGTCAGGTGGTTTCCGTTGGCGGGTGTAGTGCGGTCAGATGGCTCCAGTTGGCACTTGTAGTGAGGTCGGTTGGTTCTTTGGCGGCGTTTGTGAGGGGCGGGGTTGTGTTTTTTAAGTGTGGGGCAGGTCAGGTGGTTCCCGTTGGGGGTGGGTTGTCGGTCAGATGGTCTTGTTGGAGTTGTAGTGAGGCGGTTTGGGTTTTTGGGGTTGTAGTGAGGTCGGGGGGTTCCGTTACCCCGGTGCAGTGAGGGGGTTGGTTTTCTGTTGGGGTGTTTGAGGGAGGTGTTTCCCGTTTGGGGGGTGTTTGAGGTCGGGTGGCTGCTGTTGGGTGGTGTAGTGAGGTCGGGTGGTTCTTGTTGGCGGGTGTAGTGAGGTCAGGTAGTTCCTGTTGGCGGGTGTAGTGAGGTCAGGTAGTTCCTGTTGGCAGGTGTAGTGAGGTCAGGTAGTTCTTTTTGGCGTGTGTAGTGAGATCAGGTGGTTCCTGTTGGCGGCTGCAGTGAGGTCAGGTGTTTCCTGTTGGCGGGTGTAGTGTGGTCAGGTAGTTCTTTTTGGCGGGTCTTTCGATGTCAGGTGGTTGCTGTTGGCGGGTGTAGTGTGGTTGGGTGCTTCCTGTTGGTGTTTGTAGTGAGGTCAGGTGCTTTCTGTTGGCGGGTGCAGTTGGCGGGTGCAGTGAGGTCGGTTGGTTCCTGTTGGCAGTTGTAGTGAGGTTGGTTTGGTTCCTGTTGGCGTGTGTAGTGAGGTCGGGTGGTTGCTGTTAACAGGTGTAGTCAGGTCGGTTGGTTCCCGTTGGCGGGGTTTTGGGCAGGTGGCTCTTTTGGTGGGTGTGTGGCGGGGGGGTTCCTTTGGGGGGTGTAGTGAGGTTGGTTGTTCCGTTTGGGGGGTAGTGAGGTCATGATTTTCCTGTTATTGAGGTGGGTGGGGCGGGTTGGTTGTGTTGGTGGGTTTTTTGGGTGGGGGGTGCTGTTGGGGTTTGAGTCGGGTGGTTTTTGTTTTTCGGGGGTAGTGTGCTCAGGTGGCTCCTGTTGGCAGGTGTAGTGAGGTCAGGTAGTTCCCGTTTGGGGGGTTTTAGTGAGGTCGGTGTTCTGTGGCGGGTGAGTGAGGCGGTAGTTCTTTTTTGGGTGTGTAGTGAGATCGGGGGTTCCTTTGGGGGTGCAGTAGGGTGGGGTTCCTGTTGGCGGTTGTAGTGAGGTGGGTGGTTCCCGATGGCGGGTGTAGTGAGGCTGGTTGGTTCCTTTTGGCGGGTGCAGTGAGGTCAGGTGTTTCCTTTTGGCGGGTGTAGAGAGCTCAGTGGGTTCCTTTTGGCGGGTGCAGTGAGGTCGGTTGGTTGCTCTTGGCAGGTGCAGTGAGGTCAGGTGGTTCCTGTTGGCGAATGTACTGAGGTCAGGTGGTTCCTGTTCGCGGGTGTAGTGAGGTCGGGTGGTTCCTGTTGGTGGGTTTTCGGGTTCGGGTGGTTATGTTTTTGGTGTGTGTGGTCACGTAGTTCTTGTTTGCGGGTGTATTTAGGTCGGTTTGTTCGTTTGGGGGGTGTAGTGATTTTAGGTGTTTCCTGTTGGCCGGGTGTGATGTCAGGTAGTTCGTTGGCGGGTGTGGATGTCGGGTTCCTGTTGGTGGGTGTAGTGAGGTCAGGTGGTTCCTGTTGTCGGGTGCAGTGATGTCAGATGTCTCCTGTTGGCGGGTGTAGTGAGGTTAGGTTGTTCCCTTTGGCGAGTGTAGGGAGGTCGGGTGGTTTCTGTTGCCGGGTGCCCTTTTGCGGGGGGGTTTTCCCCTTGGGGGGTAGTGAGGGCGCTGGGTTTCCCTTGGGGGGTGTATTGGGGGCGTGTTTTTCTTTGGGGGGTGTAGTGAGGTAGGTGGTTCCCGTTGGGGATGCGTGTGGTCAGGGGTTTTGTTGGCGGTTGTATGAGTGGTCTGTTCCGTTGGCGGGCTTGTGATGTTAGGTTTTCCCGTTGGGGGGGTGGTGAGGCAGGTGGTCCTATTTGCGGGTGTAGTGGGTCGGTGGTTTTTTTGGGAGGTTTAGTGAGGTTGGGTTGTTCCCCCTTGGGCGGGTCAGTGAGGTGGGTGGTTGATGTTGGGGGTTTTGTGAGGTCGGGTGGTTTTTTTGGGCGGGGTTTTTTAGTGAGGTCGGGGGTTTCCCTTTTGGGGGTGGTGAGTTGGGTGGCTCCTGTTGCGGGTGTTTTGATTGGGGGGTTGGGGTTGGGGGGTGTAGTGTGGTCGGGGGTTTCCTGTTGGCGGGTTTATAGTGAGGTCAGGTTTGTTTGTTGACGGGTTTTGAAGTTTTTTGGGTTCCTTTTGGCGGGTAGTGGGTCGGTAGTTTGATGGGGTGTGTGGGTCAGGTGGTTCCTGTTGGGGGGTTTGTAGTGGGTCAGGGGTTTCCCTTTGGGGGTTTAGTGAGGAGGTGGTTCTGTTGGTGGGTGTAGGGAGGTCAGGTGTTTGCTGTTGGGGTGTAGTGTGGTGGGGGTTTGCTTTTGGGCGGGTTTTTATTGGGTCAGGTGGTTTCCTGTTGGGGGTGTAGTGGGGTAGGGGGTTTCCTGTTGGGGGTGTAGTGAGGTCAGGGGGTTTCTTTTGGGGGGGGTGTGTGAGTCGGTGGTTCCTGTTGGGGGGTTTGTGTGGAGGTGGTTCCCAATTTTGGGTGTAGTGTGGTTTGGGGGGTTCCTGTTGGGGGGTGTAGTGGGGTTTGGGGGGGTTCCCTGATGGGGTGTGTGAGGGGGGGTTTCCTTTTGGGGGTTGTGGGGTCAGGTGGTTCTGTTGGGGGGTTAGTGTGGTGGGGTTTCCCTTTATCGGGTGTAGTGGGGTAGGTAGTTCCCGATAGGGGTGTGGGGGAGGGTGGGCCCTGTTGGGGGGTGTAGTAGGTCAGGGGGTTCCTGTTGGGGGTTTTGGGGTAGGTTTTCCTTTTATCGGTGTAGTGGGGTCGGGGGTTCCTTTTTGGGGTGTAGTGTGGTCAGGTGGTTCCTTTGGCGGGTGTGTGAGGTCAGGGGGTTTCCTGTTGGGGGGGTGTAGTGAGGTAGGTGGTTCTTTACGGTGTGTGGGTCAGGTGGTTGTGTTGGCAGGTGTATGTGGTAGTGGTTTCCTTTTGGGGGGTTTTGTGGGGTAGGGGGGTTGCTTTTGGCAGGTGTGTGTGGCAGGGGGTTTGTTGTTGGGGGTGTAGTGTGGTCGTGGTCTATTGGCGGTGTAGTGTGGTCAGGTGGTTCTTGTTGGCGGTTGTTCTGAGGTTAGGTGCTTACTGTTGGCGGGTGTAGTGAGGTCAGGTGATTCCTGTTGGCGTGTGTAGTGTGGTTGGTTATTCTTTTGGGCGGGTGCTTTAAGTCAGCGTTTCTGTTGGAGGTAAAGTAAAAGTAGGGGTTTGTTGGCGGGGTGTGCGGTCAGTAGGCTCCTGTTTGGGCCCTTTTGGAGTCGGTTGGGGTTCCCGTTGGGATTGTAGTGAGGCGGGTGGTTTGCTGTTGGGAGGTGTAGTCAATTGGGTGGTTTCCCTTTGGGCCGGTGTATTTTAGGTCAGGTGACTTTGTT